>JAJHUR010111281.1:0-17409 GCA_027495735.1 Lutjanus campechanus | reverse complement strand
GACCACTGAGATAAAACCTTTCATTTTTCTCCTAAAACTTTCAGCTGTAATCTTTGAATTGGATAGCCATCTAAAGAAGACCTCAAACAGACTATTACATTCTTGTGACTTGACATCACCATGGATATTCACACTTTCTGACCCATTCCACAAAAATGTGCTCAGAACTGAAAAACCATGTCCTTGGTAACACATATTACTTGTATTTGCTGCTAATTTTCCAATTCAGTGCCTGAGCTGCTTCACTTGGTGTCTAGACAGAGAGCACAGAGCAAGGGATTTTAGCAAGTAATCATTATTTGCACTTTATTCTGAATATATAGACGAGAGTTCAAGAAGTGTACGCCTACAGGTTTTCCATCTATCAGACCTGGTGAGACGCTTAAGCAAAGTCTTATGAAGCCATATGGGTCAGTCCTACAGTAATTGACAATGCTATTCAAGCTTCTAAGTCTTGTTTAAAGTTGAAATGTGTTTAGGTTTTCATGTCAGTGTAAATTTTTCTTTTTGAAATCGTAATCCCCGCAGGAAAAATAAGTCCAGGCATTTTAATGTTGTACATTAACTAAATCTGTGTTTCACTGTTTATTCTACTTGTTCCAGGTTATGATTTACTACAAACTGTGAAGGGCTGGCACAAACCTCAAGCAAAACAGAGGTGGTGGAGGAGGAGGTGGACACAATGACAGTAACAATCTAATACAATCTAATTCCCTTGCAACAAACACCTTCTTGGTAAAGCCTGTACTATTGTCTAATTTAAAAGAGGTGGTGATTAGACTCTGTGGGAATTTCTGAGGCTGTTCTTTATAGTGATGCTGTATTGGGTTTTGTATTTAATGAGGCATTTCTATACAGCGTGTACATAAAATAAATTATAGTTTGGATTATAGATTTTGTTTTGAACAATGGACACCTACTACAGGGAGAGAAGACAAACCTGTGGTAGGGCTGTGAGGGTAACCGCATTACTGGAATACTGCAGTCATGTGATGCCTACTGCAGGGTTGAGCTCACTACTGTCATCACTGCAAATTTTATTTTGAAGGGTCAATCTCATCAGTGTGATCAGTGTGTTGAACTATTAATACATCTATGGCTCAGTGCTGTCACACACAATTCAGGAACACAGGCTCTTATGTGTCGCCAGACTCAACCCAAGGCATCCCGGGATTGCCAGTGGGTGGCTAACAGCATGTTAACAACTGTTTTCAAGATGGAAAGTGTAAGGAACTACAGAAGACATCTCAAGTTGGATTTATCATTATAGATTTTTTTTTTTTTTACCATGTGTGGATTGCAAAGTTTGTGAAATGGATACAAACAGACCAGAGCTGACACTGAAGAGGTACAATGCTCATATTAGCATTAGCTTAACGTTAGCCTTTCCTGTTCAGCTTATTTCAAATATAACTTCCTTCATTTTTCCAGCACTTGGGAAATAACAGACAAAACTTTTCTTGATCGTGAGCATGTGCAGCATTTATTAACTGACACACTGTAACCTGTACTGTACATTTACTGCCAGAGTGACAACTTTCTGTTAAGTTTAAGTTTCTGCTCTGCTATGAGCAGCATCATCACTCAGTCTGCTGCTTGTCCCCCCTCACTTGCACACTGCACACACTTGCGTGCTGTACTGCCCTCTTCCTTAAAGGAGCTATGCTACTCTTATGACAGTATCTTTCAATGAACACTAATAAAACACAATTATTAAGGCAGTCACAGTAGACCACCATCCTGCAGGAATATGTTGTTTGTCACCCTGGTGAGAAAAAATCCACACTGTCACAGCCCTTACCTGAGGTATAACAGATTGTTGTACATTTTCACTCTGGTGACTCTGGTCTGGTTTATTTTTTTTTCATGGTAAATAACTTTAAATAAATAAAATATATTTAATCTGGTATCATCGTTTGTGTTAATGTTCAGCGTCTAAAGAAGTAAGTATCTTATAAACAGCTTTAAGGTCTATGGAGACTGATATGAGGCTGATAAGTATACTGTAGGTGGTATTAAATCTACCATCCGTGTAGTCTTCCTGTGCTTTCCAAAATAGGAAGAGAAGCTCAATCAGTCCTCAACTTCAATATGTTAAGCATGATCAGATCTTTATGACTGTGAAAAGGTGAGGTGTAATAGCTCCAGCTATTCCTAAATCCCATAGCTCAATGAACAAAAGCCTTGGTGTGCTATCTTGTGTCACTAATGGTTATACCATTTAACGACATTATTGTTTTCCTCTCCTCAATGGAAGCCAATATGGCAGATATCCAAAAGAAGAGACACAAATCCAGTGTTTTCTCTGTTGTTGAACATGTTGGTAATAAAGCAAAAAGAAATAATATGAGAGACGGCCTTTAACTGTGTATACCCTTGTGGTCTTATAGGGCATTTTGGATGGAAAAACATTCAGCGGATGACATCTATATAAGAATATCCACTGGCTGAAAATGAAAGAAATTTTTCTTGCTTTATTGTGCATCCAAATAGCTTCTTGAAAAATACAGAGGCTGGAGGCTGCCAATAGAATACTTTGGGGAAAAGAGAGAAGGCAAAACATCTGGCCTCCAAATTTTAATTAGACTTACCATTGGGATTTCTTTCATTTTACGTACTGGGGTATTTCTGCTCCTCAAGGAATACTTGGCAACATGATGTGAAATAAAATAATAAAATATAAACTATTAATTTAAAGTGGAATAGCATTTATTTAGGAATTCATATCCATTTATAACAGGAAGAGAACAGATCAAGAACAGGACAGAACAGCAATTCCAAAAATGTCCACATGCTGTAATAACTGACCACGGACTAAGACTTGGGCTCTATCATTATCATGATGTCTGAAGCTCCACTGTAAACAAGCAAACTTATTTTGTCAGTTTGTTTGTTTGATTTGAGATTTTATATGCTCAAATTACTAGTTCAACTAAAGTGCAACCGGCACTGAAGCAGAAAATGTACTCTTATCTATAGAAAATACCCTAGAGTGAGTTTATATCACACAGGGAGGAAAAACTGCTGCTTCACTGCTCTAAATGGGTTTGACTGAAGCATTAATCTTTCCAAGCTTTCTGTAGGCAGTCTCTCAGTCATCATTGTACATTGTATTTCAAGACGGGCCAGCCCTGTCCTTGCATAAGCTCAAGTAGGGCTTACCTTTATTTTATTAAAGGGAGTACTTGGTAAGCCTTACTAGTTAGGCTATAATGTGCAGCTCAATAGTGCAAAGTCCAGTGAGTTTTTTCTGCTGACTTAAGCTTGGACATACAGTAAAAACTCCTTCATTATCTCTGTTCCCTGCACCATAGCCTGCTAAAGACTTGAAAATTAAGGTTACAGAAAGTGTGTTAAGCAGACGCTTTGATGGGTTGAACTTTCCTATTTTTTCTTCAAAGTAAAATTAAAATTAATTTAGCTAAGAAATCAGTGTATATATTTGGTGTTTGATTTGTGGATTTATTTGGTCAAAACTGTAATCACAAAAAAGCAATTAAGTAAATAAACAAATAAATACAAATTGAGATAGTGCCACTTATGTTGGTGTTCTGCAAAGCATTTGAATTTTTGATTCTGACTGACAATGCTGGTAGTTGTAACATGACTGATGCAATACGTTGGCCGGGGTAGATAGATTGGTGCTCAACCTGAGGGTTGAGGACCCCCAAAGGGGTCGCAATATAATTTCTGAGGGTCGGCAGATGGCTGTGGAGAATGAAACAAAATACTGTGGCAAGCAGCATGACATGAGAGCCAACAGTAGCAATGTAGAATCTCAGATGTCCATTATCTGCAGCTTTGGGAAATGTCTTCCCAGAGCAGAGGCATAAAGCTTAGATACTGTTTCCACAAATATGTACACATTTAAATATGTACCATTTTCATTATGGAAAAAAGTGCACAGCAGCTGTTTTATACATTTTACCTGATATTTGTTTAGACAAAAAGTGAGCAGAATTCCAATCTCAGTTCAGTTATAACCATCTACATTTTTTTTTCCATTTACAAGTGTCCTTCTTGTTATCTCATTATTGTCTTTCAGTCATTCTTCTCATCCTGCTGATCTTAGTTGCACCCACCAGGTTAAATAAAGCTTACATGAATAAAATAAACTGACAGACACAGAGTGGAGTTGCGTTCCTCATTATATGTACAGTATGTAAGTTTAGCTTCATTAACAGTTTTCACTTGTGCGCTAAGCTTTTTTTTTTATCCTTGAATATGTCTCTTCTGCTTTGTTATGATAGTAAGCTTCATTCTTTGAGGGTTTTTCAAAGTATGCCAGTAAACGACTTAATTAAAGAGTGGAGTAATCTGTAATTTGAAGATTTTGTACAGCACTTTTCAAATAGGGCTATCCATTTGTTTCTGAAATAAATAAATAAGACCTATTTGATCATAATATGCCAGTCAAGAATATCACAATTACAGAATAATTAAACAATCATTATTAAATGATACAAAGTTTTCTCTGGGCATTGACATTTAATGAGTAAACCATGGGCTGCACTGACTTCTTCAATTTAAAGCCCCCCAGGTAGGATGATCTCAAAGCCTGAGGCCCTGGAAAGCAAAGACAGAATTGCCTTTGGTCTTCAGTCTAGACTACAGAATGGCCAGGGGGGTCCTGAGGTTGTCAGGTTACAAACTTGCTGAGGTTAAAAGATCAGAGAGAGCTTCACTCAGACATACCAGACTGCTCTAAGTAATCAGCGCAACCTGAAATCAGTAACTCAAACAGAGGGACAACACATAACGGTAAAAGACAACCAGGCCAGTGAAGCAGAAAAGAGAGATGCAGGGAGGGAGGCATGGAGGAGTGGAGAAAAAAAAAACCTACAGTAAACTGCTGTGAAGTAGCTCTTTTAACGACTTCTGGTCCATAAGTCTTCCAAAATGAACACAATAACTTGATGTCATGTCATAAATACTGTTTATGCAAGCTGTAAGTTTACTTAACACTCGGATCGTTCGTGATATTGCAATGTAGCAGTGAATTGTGTATTCACTTTCATAAATCTTTAATTGTTCCTGTCAGCTTACTTATAATGAAAAATTATTCACCCCTTTTCTTGAACTTGTGAATGCAAATGAGGTATTAAATTGTACATCCTGGATGTTTGTGTAATTAGTGGTCAAATTGTGCCAGGAGGACTTGAGAAATTATTTCTGAATCAGGTATAACAGCTTAATGTTAGCAGCCACATGGAGTGAAATATAACAGTTTGTGATTATGTCATATTGCTTGATACAGGCTATTTATGATTGTCAATCATGTGGGCCTACTTTCTAGAATTGGATGTTGCCTAATACATTTCTTACACGTGTCTCTTGTTCAGCAATTGTAAATATAGTAGTTTTCTACATGCTGCCCACTCTTCTAGTTTATGTTGAGGAGATCCATATTAGGAGAGTGTTTTTCTAGATATTTTGGCATTTTGATACAAGTTATTTATTGTTATTTATATTTTGAAACATGTCATGTAAGGTCATAAATTGTTAATATAATATAATATATTTAATGCTGTGAATTTAAAGGAGCAACATGTAACAAAAATGAGTACAGCAGTCCAAATAACAAGTTGGAACATTAGACTGTATGTTAAAGAGGTTGAATTTAATATAGAGTCTATGGTTGAGTTGATCAACTGTTTATAACTGTCAGTTGTCTGTTACTGTAAAGCTTAAACCATCAACCTGAAAACAAAAGCCTACTGCCATGAAAATACGCACTCTGGAGTTGGAGTTCAGTGGCTGCCTTTAACCATTTTAAATATCTACTCTTTCTGCAAGATTATTAATAATGTCTTAAGTCTCATAAATGGACACTTACTCATTTGGCATTAATTTGAACTCTAACGTGAAATGGGCCAACAATAATAATAAATTATGGACCGGAATGGAAGTTTCAAAGGAAGACACTGCAGCTGTATCGTTGTTGTCAGAGAAGCCAGTATTTCAACTTAGCATGTTTCCTTCATGTCTGATGACATATTATGATCATTTTATGATTCATTATCATAAATATATTACAGATTTCTCCTTTAAGATTGGGTTTCAACACAGTGACTAAGCTCCTTCTTATTTAACCAGCCTGTGCTGAATCAGTGTCTAGTTATAGGAGGTTATTTGAGAGAATGTGAGTCTCTGTTCTGATGAAGACACATATGGTATGGCACTGAATCGTTAGTCTTTGAATAATACTTTGTGGCCTTGAGTCCATGTGGTCTAGAATACGAATAGAATAGTAATAATTTTTCAAGTTTCTCCTGTGAATGAAATATAACTGTATTCATAAGTGAATTACCAAGAGATCTGTGTATGTCGACACTGATAGAAAGAGATTGTGGTGACTTTACCTAAAACAAATGGACGAATGCCCAGCCCAGAGAAAGTTGATTTGATTCCAGCTAGTGACCTTTGTTGCCTGCCTCTCTCTCTCTCTCTCTCTCTCTCTCTCTCTCTCTCTCTCTCTCTCTCTCCCTCCTTTGCCAAAATGCAAAAAAAAAAAATCTTAAAAGCAGTCAAATCTTAAAACAGTTACATTTCCCATGAACTCACATGCATTGTGATAGCAGGCAGTTACCAAACAGCACAAAAACTACACTAAATTAAACACTAACGTTACCACAACTGTCCACTAGGGAAGAAAAGTCCTGGTAACTCGGGGTGCAGTATTTATTCATACGCTGTTATGTGGGTCACAGTAAAGTCTCATCAAAGAAAAGTCCAACATGGTTGAAGCAACTAAAAGAAGCTTTCATTTTGTGTTGATTTTGGAGCCCCCTGTGGACAAACGCTGTAGTGTTTTCACGGCTGTATCGATCTTTATCTGGCTAGCACCTGCATTTGTTTTGGAGATAAGTGAAAGAAATACGCAATTCATTTTTAATACTATTTTTCGTTTTTAAACACACAATACGGGATGCATAGAGATGACGTATTGTATTGTGGCTAAGCCAGACTAGCCTAATAACAGTAATCATGGTTCCTACACATTTTCCATTTCAAAACTCCATACTTTTCCAGACCATATCTGACATCTGGGTACAAATAGTTAGATGCTTAGTATGTAAATAAAAGGTTTTAAAATCCAGCTGTTAACATGTGTGCTACATTCTGAATATGCATGCTATTATGTTGCCAAATAATTGCTGGAAGAGAAGGTAGTCAGTTTACTTTTCTGATAACTACATCACTGCTGTGCATAAGACATCAAGCTCACTCTGGCCCACACACTCTCACACTGTGCTCCAAACACCATGAAAAACACCCTGCTTGTATAATTCATTCATTTTTTGAAATTATGAATTTTATATTAGTAGAGTATAAAAGTCTGGAAACACAAATATTTCGGCTATCTTCTCTGTTTTTCAGAGTTACTCAGACCTGGACTAAAATCTACTTCCATACTTTTTCATACTGCACAGGAACCCTGTGTAATATGAGGGTGGTGAAACAAAATAAACTTTGTTTTGGTACCATTCATACAGCTAAGTTACATGTAAGCCAACAACTTATACTGTACATTTGGCTGCTTGCAATAGTAATGTTTAGAAAGCAAAAGTTACATTTCCTAGAATAGTTATGTCTTCATAATAACAAGGCAACAGCAAGATATACTTCAGTAGCAAGGCCAACATAAAATGTTACATTATAAATCAGCTGTATTACAACAATTTCCAGTGAGACCTTCACTGTCTCGCAGTGTATTTCTTACATAAAACAGACATGTTACATACCTTTCTTGGAAGGAGAGGGCCAATTCAGGATTGGTTTGAATCCTTTCAAGTCCTACAGTGCTCTCTATCTGTTGACTGACCGACCAAGGTTGCCTCATATTTTCAGCCATGCACTATCACCATCCTTTCTTCTCTTCGCTAACCCTTTTCCAGTATCAGCCATGACCACAGAGCATAATGTCATCATTTTAACTCTTACTGTGAAACTTTGCAAAGAAAAATGTTAAAATAATCTCTTCTAGTCTGCATGCTGTAAAATCGTTTCATCTGATTTGAAAGAGAACCCGACCTGGTGGCAGGCAGTGAGAATAACTACATAGAAATAGTCTTCCCGCTAATGGTCTCATTTGCTTATAGAATTCATATAGAGGCATCATTATTAAATTGAGACTCCATCATTACCATATAAAACTCCTAGTACATTTAACAGAAGCATGTTGCCAGACAATCAGATTTTTTGTTTGTTTGTTTGTCTTTTTAAATCCACAAATTCAATGCAGCCCCAATGACAACCCTTTATTTTGCTGTCACTTGAACAGGATATATATGCTTTTTGACACTGTGGCTTCATCTTTGTCTGCCATTGTTGTGAGAAAAATCAATGGTATTCCTACGCTTAATCATCACTTTCAGTGTGACAGGAAACGATAAAAACCTATAATATATATCTGGATTTACAACAAGTAACTGATACAATGTTAATGTTAAATTACATGCAGTATTTTAGAGTTCGGTCTTAATGACAAACTCAGAGAACTATCACCAATCTCTGCTATCCCCCTCAGATCCAGAAAGATTTATAACCTGTTGAAGCTCATTGTTTTGGTTCCCAGCCAACAGATTTACTGTTTGGTTCAGTCTTACAGGTCTCATCAACGCTGTTTCAAGCCACAGCAGGCAGATGTATTCAGCGAAAAAGCTTTCATAAACCCACTGTGCACTACTGGTGAACATAATGAAGCATTTAACAACTGAAAACCCAGTAAGTGTATATTTCTCCAGAGTCGGTGAAGACCAAAACAGAGCCAAAAGTGAGAAGCTAAAAGCTGACACGCCTCCAAGTTAATGCTATTTATGCACCATGTCTGCTGGATTTGACCACTGACTGCAAATAAACATGGACAACGCATCTCTACTCTCTCTCCTGCTGAATATTTGAATATTTGGATTTAAATGCATACGGAGCACTACTGGAAGCACTACTGCACTACAGAATGATATAGAAACCTGCCCTTTGAGTTCCATGACATTAGACCAAAGGTTGACCTCAAGTTTAGCCTAATAGGACTATATAAAGGACTGTTGGAACTGAAGGGACAGGTGGAAATATGTGGACAGGCAAACTGAAGACTTCTGCATATTGAGCAATTTTGGTAACGATCTGGCAAAGCAATGCAAAGAGATGTTTCACTTCTTCCTTCAGCAAAATTGTTGCCAAATTAATTTGCATGTCATAGATGAACCTCTGTTGATAGGGGCATCCAGAATATGCCTTGTTTTTCATACAGTGAAGAATGAATCAGGAAAATAAAAAAATGTGCTTTTGATAGAATGGAAATGCAATATTCACTGGATGCACTGGGAAAAATAGAGGTTTATGATAAATATATGACCTATACGTGACATACATGATACATTAAAAATGAAAATCAAACTTTGGACTGATTGTGACACCAGAGGAACTGTTGGTAATGTGCACAGAACGTCTGAATATTAATGCACAATGTTACTCATCATTTTGATAAGGATCAGAAAAAGCAATGCGGCGAAATATCACTCTATCTTTTAGATATTTGGCATGTTTGCCAAATTAATTTGCATATCACATCAGATCATATCAGTTTAGATTATCAATCCTGTTGATAAGCAATAATTTCCAGAGATGTTTCATTTTGTGTGTAGCAGATTAATTGCACAGGATATTTTTTACAGGTGATTTTGACAAATTGGTGGCCAAATTGAAAATACTGGTTTGCATATAAATTGCAGGGATTGTCATCTTCTGCAAAATGAGTCACATTTAAAGTGGCTAAGAAAAAAAAATGAGACACCAAGGCCAGCTTTTGCCAGTATGCCAGATGGGCTCTACAACTGTAACTCTACATGATTTACGGGCGACAGAATAACAGAATTAAGATGGTTTCAAGAGGCTTTTCTTTGAAAAGGTAAGGATGATGGTACTTCAGCTTTTGAGTGAGAATGAATAATTGTGACTTTCCGAGCTATTCTGGGTGAACCTCAGGGACACAGATAGCAGTTTTGTGAGCAGCAGGCTTTTGTGATCCATTGCTGGAGTCCTCAAACAGCCATTGTCAGACTTTGTACTGAGATGTTTTTAAGCTGCAGTCTGTTCCGCAGGGTCACGCCGGGCAAGAGGTTCACACATGTAGTTATTTTGGATATTATATTCTGAAAAAGATGGTATAATGACTCAGTCGTATCATGATCAGACATTTCACAGGGTTTTTCTACGCAACTTGTGGTATAAGACATCATGATGGAGATTGCCATTACCATGAGAACTGTCACTCTATGCTGTTTTGAAGTAGACGCCAAGATACAGAGGAAATGAGAAGCTTTTCATGTTTAATTAATAATGCTAATGAAACTTAATTAGAGCAGCTTATGAAAAATGCATTCAAATGAGAGATGAGCTTTATCCTTAAATAACAAGCCTCCTGTGCTGGATTTGGTGTCCTATTACATGCTAATTAGACTGCACTAGGGACTGTTAATGAGCATAGATCATTTCAATCTTTAGCACAGCAGGGCCCCCACCCAGCACTTATGACCATATATGTGGAAATGTCTTTTCATATGTGTGTCTACAGAATACGGTTTATTAAAATCTATCTGGACTACTGTTATTATCCACTGGAACATAAGGTTTAACGAACATGTAGTTCACGTTGCTCATTTCTTACTCAGTAAAAATCTGAATTTGTTACTAAATTATAATGTGCATAAACACATGCATGAAACCTAATTTTGCCTGTGTTTTTGTTTAATATTTATTCAATATTTAAAATAAATTGGGAGTGTATTTAGTAGAGAAAAACAATTAATCAAAATTTTATTGAAATCGCAAAATGGCCTACTGCAATATTTAAATCGCAGAAGCAAAATTTGTTAAAGGCAAAATGAGTGTGAAAATGGTAGCTAAGCAACGAACTGCTGTGGATGGTGTCAGCAACATAATGTATTTAAGCCACTTCAAACAGTCTGCCTACAAAATCAATATCAGTTTGAGTGTATGATATATCTAGAATATTTTCATCACTTTACCTTTTGGTCAAGTATAGTGGCTTTGCCTCAATCTGTCAGACTGTTTGACAGTAGGGTAAAATATGATGAAAATATATGTTTGTTTGTTTTTTTTGAGTGGTTACAATATGATCTGTTGCTCATGGTGTCCACTGCAGCATGTTACTTATTACAGCCCTATTATTTAGTATTCCAAATATCAAGTTCAATTTTCATTTGCCAGTTGTTTTCCATTGTACAAGGGTAGGACATCAGATAAATGAATAAGCAAACTGCTTTTCAACTTGACATTTTTGTCACATTCAAAATTAGTTTGCAAACAAATAAATACAATTCAAAGACAGTCAATAAAAAAAACAAGAAAAATAAAGGCAGTTTCTACAAAAATTATGAATCTGATTAACTCACTCTTGTATCTCTGATGGGAAATCTTGAGTAATTTAATGTATTTTAAATGTGATGACTAACTTTTGCCACACTGAAAACAAGTTGAGACTGACAAGCGCATCACAGACAGCTTCAGAGCGTTTGGGCATTCTACAATCCTTTGGGAGTGTCTATTAAAAAGACCTTGCAGACTGCGGGCTATCAGTTCACAGTTTACAGATCTGGAAAAGAAATATCTTCAGACAAGCTCGCACTGTTCATTTGGTGTTCATTGAATCCCGTCCAAAAGTACATTTTCAGACATGTATTTTGTGTCTTTGCATGCCACTTTGTATGTTAGTCATGTCAATTAACCACATTTGGTTCTCTGCCCTTTCATCTAAATGCAGAATGTCAAAAATAATTGATTTGTAATGCTAAAAAGCATATCTATTGATGCGTGCTGTGTTCTGAAAGTATATGGATGGTCTTTATGTAGACAGACAGTGGTGAACTGTCACAGTGTGTGTCATCTCCAGCTCTCTAACAGCTTACTAACATCACAGCTCAATTGTTGAAAATGCCTGTATACCCTGCAGGTAAGGGTCTATTAAATCCTCCTACACTGTGATCCTGCTCCTACGCCTGATTCTATCTCAACCTGTAAGGCTTTTGGTCAGCAACACCTATTGCAATTTATTTCTCCTGAATTCCAACAAATTAAACCTTTAAAAAGGAGCAAAGCAGTCATTGATTTTACAGCCAGCATATGACAATTTACATCAGCTGATAAATGATCAGTATGAAGCGTATACGTAAACTAATTAACTATATAACCGGTGTCTCTGTGCTAAAGAAAGAGAGGGGGTTGGATGAATGGGTGGATGTGTGCGCTCTGTTTTACACTGTCAATTTGGCAGACGCCTGCAGGGGCTGGTGTGTTGCCATGGTGATATGAGCAAGGCATGAAAGAGCAGCAAGGTTTGCCTAACAGGACCAGTCTCATAAGGACTGATAAAATGAGAACCTTTCTTTAAGAGGCTCACATACACTATATGCCTGTTCAACACAACCCAGAGCTTCCCTCTTCAGCACAACACCATTTACAATGTAATCCAATCAGACTGCACATTTAATGCTTGCATCAGTTCAAAACATTTTGATCTTCTGTAAAGATAAAATTCTAATTTCACTCCACTATTCACCATCTATTCTAGAAATGCTAGTATTTAATATTATAGTATAAAATTAGTTTCGAGCTCTATCATTGGCCATATATTTTAATTGGAAAAACAAAAATCTCTGAAGTACCTCATGTTCACTAACGTGAAATTGATTTGAGAATTGATTTTTTTTTTCTTTCCACAGCTTTTATGACTGGTTGACTGATTACAGGTCTGACTAAGATTTGTCTTCAACACAGGTATTAGTGGTTGATAATTAGGCCTGGGCGATAAAATAATAGTGATATGTACCAGCGGTAGACACTTCATCACTAGCAACAAGAAAACTGTTTGATAAAATGTTCAATAGTTTCACTGAAATGCTTTAAATGCAAACTGCCATGAAGGCACATGACAGATCCCTTGATAATGGAGTATGCTTCAAGTGACATGCAAACGGGCAATCATTTAACAGGTGTGTTGTTCAGTTGCACCATAGAGATGTGACACAACAACAGGAACAGCGTGGAGTGAGAAAATGAGTGTTAACAGCACAAGACCAGAGGAAATTTGGACAGGATTTTTGGAGGAGAAAAAAAAAAAATCTAATTATGGTGATTCTGACTTATTTTGCAATTGTGATATGATTTGTGATATTAAAGGGAAAGATAATATTTAGGCCTACATAATGATTCTTGTTTTATTAAATGATTATAGTGTGATTTTCCAGGGATCTGTGCCAGACAAATATGTTTTATTAAATCTGTAGAATATAATGTGGAGGTTAGGATATATCTCCACCACGACAATACTTGATTAAATGATATTTTGACACATTGTGCTTTTAAAAATATTGCGCCTCCAGCGATTTGAAAATTGCAATAGGCCATAATGCAATTTTGATATAATTTTGATAAATTTTTCAGCCCTATGGCTCAGGCCACAGTATGTTCATATCTGAGCTGTGCATGAGTTGGTCTCACTAATGGGCCACCAGCACCAGAGCACCAACTACTGATGTCAAAATGTATTACTTTGAAGTAAAGACTAGAGAGTGTTACAATAGTTCAATTATTACCAAAAATATATTTCCAACCTACTATAAGTGCACGTAGTGAGGTTAAATTCAAAATAACGTGGTTCAATTCAACCTCATCTTGTCTGGTCTTTAGTGGAAATAGGTAATTAATGATTAAAACATCTTATCGTGATAAATTTTTCAGCAACATCCAACTGCCTTATTGATAATTATTGTCAGTAAGCCCCACAGATAGTTAAAAACCAAGACTAATGGAGGTATATTATGGGGGATTTGTGGCCCATTTTGAGTCAAATTGTGTTTGTCTTATTACAGTATGTTTACCAAAGCCAACCAAGGCCAATTGAGGAAGCTGTTGTGGTACCACAGAAATCTGTGAAGTCTCATGCTATACATACCTTAACTTATTCCTATAAAGGGGCACAAAACAGAGGGGGAGGGAATGGAAATTCGTAACTGTCTGCCTCATAGGCATGTCCTGATCATGTTTTTGCTGCCGATCCCATTTGGCGATCGTCCATACAGTAAGCTTCTCGCCAGAAATGATTTCATTAGCAGGGTTTTTGGAAGTATTGAACATACAACTACACTTGGATTATACAACAAGAGTTGTGTGAGACTTTTTAAACCAATGTTTTGCTATATTTTTTGCCATTTTAAAGACAGGAGCACCATCATCTTCAACAAGTCAGTATCGCATTGTCTGGATTCATTCTAGGGTCACATGGCGGCAACACTGGGTGAGTAATCAACATACAAATCATGTTGGGGTTTAAGTGCTCTCTTCGGTTAACTTAGCTAATTAGTATGTGACAACGACACCAACTGAACTGAGAATTGGTTCAAGTGTTTTTTGGATCATCATCACATATCTTTTATGAATATTGGCTGATAACAATCAACATACGATCAATATGGGTATCCATACCAACTGTTTTATGAACCCACACTGACCCCTACAACAACTGTGTCTGACATTTTCCATCAGGAAAAGCATGTGTAAAATCTGTTGTATCAGACACATGCACCGGGAGAGACTATAGTCAAGTTGGAAAAAAAAGTGAGAGACAGACAAGAGAGAGACGCAAAAGATGAAAGATGCATCATAAGTAGTTTGGCTACTTTACAGAACTCTCCTCAGCACAGAAGACAAAAGAGCAGCAACAGAACAACCTGTGATTTCTCACATGACTTTACTTTTCTGCTCCTGCAGGTCCCTCCTGCTTATTTTTCCTGACTTTTAATTAATTTTCACAGCAGCTCCAACAAGTCCAGCGCAATATGATTGAAGCAGCCAGTGATGCTTCTTACAGTAAGTAGGCGGTTATATATATATATTTTTTTTTTCTATTCACAGCAATAATCTAGTCAAAGGAGTTTCAAAGTTTTATCACACACTTACTTTTCAGAGCTCCTTCAATCACTGATAAGACTTTCTATAGCTTCCATCTTGTGGGATGAATGCACACTTGCAGTTGTATAAGGCTGATACTTTTTGCTTTCAGTCAAACGTGAAAATGAAAATGTCTTAGGCCCCATCCAACACCCAGGACGTGTATAAGCAACACAACCCAGTCCATCCACAACACTCTGCTACTGCCAATAGACTTGCTACTCACTCACTACGAGGGGGGCCCCAGCTACCGCTCAACAAAATCACCACTGTTTGCTGCGGTCCTGGCTCCACAATGGTGAAAACAAGCTCCCCATTGACATCAACACAGCAGACAATCTACACATCTTCCTTCACAGGCAGAAATGAGTTTTTGTTGCTTTTTTTCCCCTCACTTGCAAAATGTCAAGTTCAAAGAGGCATCTGTAGAACATGACATTATTTCATTACATTCAATACAACAAACTGTAGAGTACTCTAGAACATGACTGCCACAAATAGACTACTGACAAAGCATATGACTTCAATTAAGAAGTAAAGTAATAAATGCGTTATTAATATTAATATGTCTCAAGGATTTTAAGAAGTTGGCCAATTTGGTTTTTTTTTTATGTCCCCAAAACAGGGGAAATGCTTAATTTACATTTGAGTAAATCATATTTTGCCAGCAGAATTAAATAGTTGACAGGATAGTCAGCTTTTGTTTCATTAGAATGCATTTACTGTTCCAAAGACTTGACTTCTTTCTTTCCGGGGATTACATAGCCAATATAAAGTACAGTATGTCCAAGAATAAATCCGAGTTTACAAGTAATTGCAATTCTCCCTCAGCATTGAGGACCTGTATAGCGAGAGTGCAACGATGTTTAGTCTAACACTCTTCTTCTTGCTGGTGTCTTGGAGAATAATACAACGGATAGTACATTAAACTCTGTTTTCTCTGTAGTTAAGGTCAACACTTAGTTTGATTCCACCACTAAATTTGATCCATAATGTAATGGATTGTTTTTTTTCCAACACAATAAAAGGGTTAAAAGCACTAATGTGAGCCCTATAGTGGCTCTATAGTCAAAGTCAGAGCCTTACAAAAGTAAGTAGGATGAATCACCATGGTACCACTAATCTCTGTGCAAAGTCCATCAAGAATCCATTTGTTTAGGTTTTTCCATCTTGACCAAACTTGGTGGACAACTGACTGACTTGAGATTGCCGTCCTTAGAGTCACACTAAAAACCAGCAAACAGAAACAATCTGACTCACCTATTACCGCAGATACCCTGGTTCAGTCCCCAGCAGAAATACTTCTAGCTGGGCCACAGTCCTTATCAAACACAATCGGCAGTGTCTGCAGGTGGGAAGTCGGTGAGAGATCACATCCTTTACTGCACTCATTACGCCTACTGGCTGAACAGAGTGGGATCTTCAGAGGCCGACAGGGTGCCATGAAGCTCCGTGTGGATTAGACGCTGCCATTCAAGCTCATCACTGTCAAATGAAAAGAAGCGGCTGATGCAACTTCATGCCTGCATGGCTGTCAATACCCTCCATGGGACAACAAAGAGAGGGCACGGGGACAAGGAAAGCATGGCACAGTGATTAAGCTACTCCACTCTTAAAAAAACATGTGAGTCAGGAGACAATTTCTTACACTTGTACCCTTTTATTTTTATTTTTATATAATTATCTATAGTCAGTGTATTACCCACAGTCGACACACCCCAAGTAGCAGAAGCAGCAGGATTACTGGTATATGAAGCTCCGAAATGTACTACTGTGGACAGGGTCAGCACGAAAATATATTTTAGCCAACTAAAACTTAAAAAAGACCCACCTGAAAAGGTCAATATCAGTTTAAGTGTGAGCTATGTTAAGAATATTTCCACTGCTTTACTTTGCCATCGGAAAGCCTCTTCCTACAGGAAACTGCAGTTATGTAAGCAGATATCACTCTCTCCAAACCAACCAGGTCTACTGCTGCCTCGATCTGTTAGTTTGTTTGTGTTACTGTGTGACTTTGATGAGTCTGAACAATCCTTTTAAAACACTTAAGTCACACAATAACTTGAACAGATTAAGAACTAAGAAGAGTCTGGTTGCTGATATTTGGCTAATATAACAGCGGTTTCCCATCAGAAAAAGCTGCCTGATGGCAAATTGAAGCAGTGAAAATGTTCTACATGTGGCGTAGACTTAAACTGATTGATTTCTTTTAGGTGGACCTTTTATTCAGTGGCATTTTGGTGTTAACCATGTCCACAGCAGCACAGGTAATACACCAGCTATGGATAAGTACTTCATACAACCCCACTTCAAAAAATCTGAACGGTCTCTTTAAGTATATAACATATAAATATATATACATATATACATACATATATATATATATATATATATATATATATATATATATATATATATATAATGTATATATATATATAT
>JAJHUR010111280.1:0-11795 GCA_027495735.1 Lutjanus campechanus | reverse complement strand
TAACTCAGTTACTTATACCAAAAAGTAATGCGTTACTGTGAAAAGTAACTATTTAGTTAGGCTACTCAAAAAATTAGTTTTACTTTTTAACTTTCAGTGATAATTAACTTAATTAAGCCTACGATGTTGAACATCGCAGTGCGATGAGCTGTCTGCTCCGCTCAGCTGCAGCCTGTGAATGCAAACGAAGTCTGGAACCAGCTCAATATCATGACTTTGAAAACACCAAATGACTTATATTAACGAATTTCGTTAGATTAAAATATGTAGAACTATAAAATATCATTTCCATGAGGCTGTTCAGTCCGACAGTAACAGATCACAGGCTGAACCTGGCATTTCATCCTCCAGCTGCAGTGAACGTCAAGTTGCACGCAGCCTGCAGTTTATAATGTTGACTAATATTGAAATGGCGCGGTCTTCTTCCTCAATAATAATGATTAATATCAGCAGAAAATACACCAAAGTGGTCAGGTTGGGAAGCTACATACATCGGGATGTATAGCTCCTCTCATTATTTACATTATTATTTACATTATTTATTTGACTAAGGTGGCGGCGCTCCGGCCCACTTTAACCCCTGCATTTAACTAAAACGTTCTTTTCTTTTAGCTCGACAAAAGTGAAGTAGTGAGAATATCTCCAAGTGCTCCGCCGCCGCCACACTAGTCTTGTTGTTGGTAAACACAAACACGCCCCCACAGCGCGTTTCCTCTCCCCCCCTCTCTGACACAGGAAGATTCAGGACTACACAACACTGCACTGCACCTCTCTCAGTCTCTTACAGTAACGCGTTAGTCCCAACACTGGTTGTCAGTGACATTTTTGTGACTTGCAGGTATGTTAATCAACAACATGCCTTCATTATGTTAATAGAAACTTATTTCAATCTGCATTTTCCTCAAAAATGTATTTGCTGTTGCACATTAGTATATAATTGTAATTTCTAGGAGACCAGGCTGCTGTCTGACATAACTCCAGACTGCACCAATTTTTTTTTCACTGAGTCTCCCCTGAAATTGGTTTGAGCCTCCCTGAGGAGGCCCACCTCCCACTTTGAAAACATCTGTAAGATTTATATGAAAAAGTTGCAGATTAAAAACCCAATTTTACAGTGCGCCTGTAAAAAAAACTTTTGTTATCTCCTGCAAGAACCAGCAACTCACTGAAGAACCACTGAAGAATGACACTTACTCAATGCCATATACTATGTTGTAGGAAGTGACGTGGCTCTTTCGCCACAGTTGTGTGATACTGTTGTTAGAAACGGTCTAGTGAATTGTGAAAAAGCAAAGCTGCGAGTTTAGTTTCTCTTTCGTTCAGATTAGTTTGTTGGCCAGCCAAGCCAGTCAAGGGAGTCCGAACGAGAAACGAGAGAGAAAGGAAGAGGCGTTTCTCAGGATATAGATACAGAATATTCTTCAAATTAATTTGGAAAAGCATTCTCTTAGCCAAACTGTATATTTGATGCGCAGCATTACTCTTACCCTGCAACAAATCATGAAAAAAGTTACCTTGCAAACTGAAAAAAAACAAAAAAAACAAAAACAAATGAAGTTTTCTAATCAAATAAACTTGATATTAATGCAGTTGTATTTTACACTCAAGTTGTACTTTTACACTCAAACGGTGCATGCTGGGAAGTCTGTTGAACATGTTTCTTTAGAAACTTAATTTAATGGGTTGATTGAACTCTGTAAAGTAAATTCATTCAACTCATTACTTTAGTCAAGTTAGAAGAACTTCTGTTTATAAGTTCTGAAGTGTTCTGAAAATAAATACTAGAAATTTTAAGCTGAATTAAGTTGAATAAATACAACTTGTATATTTGGGTTAAATTAATGAGAAAAGATTAGTTGATTCCATTTAGTTCCTGTATAATTTTATTCTCTTCTTTCTTTGTCTTTTTTCTTTCTTTCTTTCTTTTTTTAAATTTTTTTTTTTTTTACATATTTTGAGACCATTAGCTTGCAGTTTCTGTGAAACCAAGTATTTTCCCCAAAAGCGATTCTGCAGAAAGGAAGCTCTTTTGCTTTCTAAGCAGATTAAATGGTACATCTTGTGCAACAGATAATTAAAGTGAAGAACGCGCCACATCTCTGTCACACTGCATTTTAGCAGTTTTTGTGATTAGCCTGAGTCCTCACCTTCAGTGGCTTCCATCACTGCAGGTGAGGAAAACAGGTTGTGTTTCAAGCGGTTACACTACATTAGCATCACAGTCACTTGATCTCTGCTGCTAACATGTGGTGTTAGTGTGGTACTGCCACTCTGGCTGATGTTAAATGGGCAGCACAAGTGAGCCAATGCAGCATGGAAACTAGCATCAGCAACCCTACAAGTATTGTAAGGGCGTGCAACAAAAAAGAGGTTATCTAAAGTTTTTTTTCCATTGATTACCATTTTTTAGAGTATGTATTCAATACAAATTAAAATAGGAAGAAAATGTGAAGGGGATTTGGAAAAATTAGACAGAATTTGTTCGAGTGTACCCGAGTCAGCAGTAATATTTGAGCTCTATAGATTGTTTTTCACTTTGATTGTTGATGATCGGGTCTTTTTCATTTTCCTTTTCAAAGAGAATTTTTGCACGTGAAAGATCTGAGTATGGCTGCCTTTTATTTTGTTTGTTTGTTTTTTTGGAATATATCCTTATGGATATTTATTTTATTCTACTACTTTTCCATAATATCATGTTTTAATATTGTCTGCAATATCGCAATGTTACTTTTCAATGAGCTGAAGTTCAGGGACTATAGACCACACCACCCTCTGCCGAACACTATCACCTGCTTCGCTAATTCAAAACACCTGTATCTCCCACAAATCCTGTGTCCTGCTAATCAGACACCCACACCCTCTCATTCCAATCAAATGTGCATACTTATAGGATGGGTAGGATGGTACAAGCACATCCTACCCTCTCCTGTCCGTCTTAGTTCTCATGACCATCCCCCCTTGTTTTCTGTCTCAGCAGGTAATACACAGCTCGACAACTAGGACGGTGGTCTTCAACCAGTCAGTCACAAGTTCTACTGCATCCCTCTACAAGGAGCTGACTCGTCCTCACTACATCCACCAGGGTCTCCACTGCACGCTCCAGTTCCACCTCAAGACATGTATGTTCAGCTAATACTTCTTTTACTAATCATTAAATCTTTTTTCTTTCTCTGTTTCTTCCATTGAAATCACGGGAGTCGATGTGCCGAAGCTTGCCAAGACATTTCCCCCACCCTGAGTCTCAACCCCCCAGGTTCCTGGCCGCTCAGCTCAACAGCCGACCTCCCCTTCCTTCTTCACCTCTCATCTCTCTCCTCCTCTCATCCCTCTCCCTCTTGACCCCTATCACTCCATCCTCCCCCATTCCCACTGCCATTCCAAATAAAATACTTTCATGCTGAACTTAGGCTGTGGTCTTGTTTGTGAAATGTTCATTATCATGTGCAAAATTACTTTTCTAATGTCATGTTTTAATAGCATTTGCAATATTACTTTTCATTATCGTGGGTATGTTATGCTCATTATCAAGTGCAATATTATTTTTTATTATTTAATTTACATGTATTAATATCATGTTTAAAATAACTTTTTATTACTCCTCAATATCACTGCTATATTACTTCTCTGTTGTTATTCTATTAGGCACTGTTCCATTGTATCTACTCCTTATACACTTTAGTTTTCATTTAATAATCTATTGGTGTTATTCTTCCTTTGGGAATAATAAAGTTCTATCTGATCTATTTACTCTTCATAACAGGATTATTAGACACAGAGACCATTTTACACACTTTTTTCGCCTCCTGCCTCCACTATTGCAACAGCCTCATCACTTTATGATTAGGATGACACTGTGTCATGCGCATAGGAAATGTAGTTTGCCTGAGCGCACAGCAGAGAATATTCCTCACACATGGCAACACAAGGCTAAAAATAGCCCAGAAGCCCCTCATTCACCACTGTGGGATATTTGCTCAGCAGCCGAGGGATCCCCGGCCATCCCGGTCCAGATTTGATCTATGCAGTCTCATCGGGTATACCTCACACCTTCCCCTCTGTCCTCTCTGACCTATTTTCTTTTCTCTTTACCACGCTACCTTTTCCAGCCTCTCTCTGTGGGTTTTGCAGATCAGCTGCTGGTGGATTTTATAAGGCAGGAATCTCATCAGGACAGAAAACCCTTCCAGCTACTCAGATCTGGAAGGGTCTCTGCTCTCACTCCTCCATATGCTTTCACTGCTCATGTAGCAGTATTTCGCAGTTCATTGAATTATCTCAGAAAGAGATATCATGTGAGTGAAATCGTTCTAATTTCCACTGAGTATTGCACCTTATTACAAACACTGCTACTACTATGTCATCGTTTTTGCTGAATTTTCAGACGAGCATTATGTAAAGGTTCACCCAAAATAAAAAATACATATCTTTCTCTTTTTATCATCTAGATCAGGGGTGTCAAACTCAATTTCATCTTGGGCCACATCAGCGTTAGGTTTGCCCTCAAAGGGCCAGTTGTAAATGTAAGACCATACAATTGTATCTATATCACATAATTGCCTCTGCATTTGATTAATATTAATTTTTATAACAATTATAATAACCTCTATAGCAAAAATCTAGGAAAAAATCATGGCCAGTAGACATTCAATTGTGCAACAATTTTGCATTAAAAAATGAAACAGACAAAGTTGTGTCTATGAACAAATTTTAAAATATTAATATTTTTGCAGTAAGATGATCAGCTGCTCTGTTTCATATGAAGAGTTCTGCAGTTCTGATCAGTGTGGAGGAGCAGTGATGTTCCGTGTTACCTGCTCTCACAGTCACATGACGTCTCTGTGGGTCAGACTCGTGTCTCTGTTCTCTGCTGTCAGACACGTTTTACATAAATGATTTGCAGCAGCGTCTCTCATCTTTCTTAAAAAACTCCAAACTTGTTCTACATTTGCACATTATGAAAGTTTGGTGGTGCGACGCGGTACAATGTTACTTCTGTCGCTGTTTTCATCGCGATCTGTTCTGATGAAATGACGAGGAGACAGAGGGAGGAGGGAGCGCTTGTTTTGTGTGAGCGCGGCAGCAGGCGTCCAGTAAGAGCGGTGCAGACAGAGACAGGAGGAGGGAGAAAACAGAGGAAATTTACAGTGGCAGCTCCTTGATGCCAAAAATGAAACATATATACGTGTCCTAATGAGATGCATCTAGCTACTAAATGACTTCAGTATGTGTGTAAAAGGGATGCATTCTCGGACATGTAGTTATTGGACACCATACTTCTGTAATGCAGTTTAGGCTTGTATGATGCAAATTATATTTTTTGCAACTTCTCGCGGGCCACATAAAATGAGATGGCGGGCCGGACTGGCCTTGAGTTTGACACATGTGATCTAGATTTTATAGATGTTTTGTGGACTATCAACATAAACCCTACTCTCAATCGGCATGAGGGTCAGTAGATAATGACTGAATTTTAATTTTTGGGTGAACTATCCCTTTAACAATGATCTTTCGAGAGATTAGCAAATCAAGGGTTCTGTAGGCCTACATGAGCAGGACAGGCTCGCTGCAGCAGAGGAAGGTCAGTTGTAGCTAGTTTCGCTCTATTTAAATAGTTTGCACTAATAGTTAATTTCTCCAAAAGCTGGATGAATAACACGCAGATTAAACTTCTATTAGTATCAACGTATTTCATTTGACTTTTTCAGAACAACTGTTTGAGTTCAGTGACTGCCTGTCTTACTGTCTGCCAGACTCAGTTTAACTGTGATAAACATCTATGTCTTCTACAAGATCTTAATGATTTCTTATGACTGATAAACAGACACCAACTCATTCAGAGAACATTCAGCATTAATTTGAAGTCTGAATCCTGTGAAACTGGCAAACAAAATAGTTATTCCGGCACAGAAACTTTGATCTTTACCCTTGATGACTTATCACGGTCATATTGTGACATATGGTAATGATTATGATTAATAGTATAATTAATGGCCTGAACTTGCCTAACTGTGACTGTTACAGTGACAGGTTAGCCAACGACTCCCTATTTTTCACGTGGTATCTGATTGGGAATTTTCCAATTTTAGGTATGATGCTGAGGCCTTTGAGTCATTGAGAGGCCCACACTAATTCTTAACAGACATACTGTCTGTCTTGTCTCACTGACCCTGTCAACAGCAGTACATTGTTGAGCTTCCTGCTACTTCTCCAAACTGGAGGCGTGCCAACTGCCATATACTATAATAGGAATACACTGACTATGGATAGGTACCTCATACAACCCCACTTCAAAAAGAAATCCCAAAATGAAAGAGACATATATTTCATCAGGCCTTTAGTGCTATTCATCCATCTAAATAGTTTTGGTGTGAGATGCAGAGGTTTTGAGATATCGGTTGTAGGGATATTGTGCAACTAAAATTCTGTTTGATTAGTCAAGAAAAAACAGCTTGAGATCAAAAACTAAAGTAGGTTTGAAGTACCACAGTCTTCAGTCTTCAGGGTCGAGAGGCGAAGAGGAGAGGCGAAGTAGAAACAGATGATCCTTCTCAGTTGTTGAAGTGAGCCAGACAGTATTTACAAAAATGTGTCAGTTTGTTTTGGGGGCTTCCTACATGTCAGATCAAAGGAATTCAGTAACTTCCAGAAAAATCTGACCATCTCAGAGACGTTTAAGAAACACAACTTAGTATTTTCTCTGTGGTGGATGACTTGGTTGAAGTTATGTGTGGCCGGATTGACTTCAGTCCATCCAGCTAGTATTTCAAGTTTAGTGAGCAGACTCTTCTGGTTGATCTCTGTTCCATCTGATCAGAGATGATCAGATGTCAGGATTGTTACCACTCAGAATTGTGACAAAGTGTTCAGTTATGGGCCGCTGGAAGGAAATATGTCCTATCAGTGTCGTTTCCTCATGTGGTTCAGTCTTATCAGTCACAAGTCATCATGTTCTGAGAGAACAAAAACACAAACAACTGAATTGTGGTTTTAGAGGTTTAGAGCTTCTCCTGAATGGAGTATCTTCCGAGTAAGACGTGTGGTATATGCTGGTATTATTCTGGTTTTAGGAGCATTCTTCTGACATGTAAACAACCAGAATATGTGTCTCAGTTGGGATTTTTGCAGCACTTTGTGACACACAACCTTTTCTACTCTGTGCTGTAAGCAAACCAAACAGCCAACAGTTTGCAGGACTCGGGTAGAGATCCGTGCACAAAAGAAAATCTCACGTTTGTCCATCCAGCTAGTATTTCAAGTTTAGTGAGCAGACTCTTCTGGTTGATCTCTGTTCCATCTGATCAGAGTTGATCAGATGTCCTTGCTGGAAGGAAATATGTCCTATCAGTGTTGTTTCCTCGTGTGGTTCAGTCTAAACAGTCACAGTTGTCCTGCTCTGAGAGACAAAAAAAAAAACACAAACAGCTGCAGGTCTGTGTGGTTTACCATCAGCTTTATGTGTCCACTAATTGCAATAAATTAGACAGAAAAGTTGTTTGTCATATAATAAATTGCAGAGTGCATTATAAATAAATAAATGTTTGTGTGACTGACTGACTGTATGTGAAAGTAAGCTGCGTTTTACAACAGTATCTGTGTTTGTAAAATCTAAGTTTAGTCTTAGATATCCCATTTGTAGGCATTCATAAAAATGATGGTGTATTTTCAAACATACAGTAATTTCAGACAAAATAAAAATAAAAATAAGCAAAAATATGGATACTGTAGGCGTCACAGACCCCCTGTTGAAGACTGCTGCCTTAAATGAAGTGCATCAGTGGCTACGTTTACATGCACAATATTCTGAATTTGATAAAGTTCATGTAAACAGCATATATTATGGATACTGTGAATTGGGCCTTCTCCTGAATGGAGTATCTTCCGAGTAAGACGTGGGATATGCTGGTATTATTCTGGTTTTAGGAGCATTCTTCTGACATGTAAACAACCAGAATATGTGTCTCAGTTGGGATTTTTGCAGCACTTTGTGACACACAACCTTTTCTGCTCTGTGCTGTAAGCAAACCAAACAGCCAACAGTTTGCAGGACTCGGGTAGAGATCCGTGCACAAAAGAAAATCTCACGTTTGTGATCAGAGGGAGAAACACACCTACTTTCAAACGTAATTTTAAACATTTGATATCAACATGTTTTTGGATATGCACAAATATCGCAGTGCTTTTCAAGAAGGTGATTAAATAAATGAAAGGGGGAGGCTGAGTTTGCGCGTTCCAAAAAAAAAAAAAGACGCATAAACAGACACTTAAAACGTTCAGCATTAATTTAAACCCTGATTAATGTGAAGCAGCCAAACTAAAACACTTTTAAATGTTTTTTAAAAATGTTTTTCAGTGTATTCAAGTATTTAAAAGTTCAATGAACTGATTAAATAAATTCTTTTTTGTGATTTAAAAAAGTGTCTTCATTTTACAGCATGTAATGTTGCAATTTAATGAGAAGAAATCTGCGTGTGCGTTAGTTCCACATTTACTAGTTCGTGACGTACGCTGATGTTTTAAAAAAACTACTTCCCATTTGGGAGATATGACCTTACAGCCATCTGAAGGGAGAACTGAGAAGAAAATATAGAAAGTGTATTTTGTTGTGCAGAAGTGTAGTGCAAGTGCCAGTTGTGCAAGTTGTGCACATTAAAAGAAATACTTCAAAGGTCAGTTCGCAGACATTAAACAGTTGTTCAACTTTTTTTCATTATTTAATTTAGTAGAACCACTAGAGACACTGAAGTCATAGTTTAACAATGATGCACAATGTTTTTGTGTTTTGTATTGTGTTATTTTGTAAATGTAAAATTACTTTTAATTTAATTTAAAGCAAGCTTTTATTTGGTTACAGTGAGTTAATGTGACTCATTCTTTCAGTGCTTCAGCTGCCCACTGCCCCCACCAAGGAGGCAATGGTAACACTGACTTCTTGCATGAAATTTAATATTTAAGTCTTGTCCTTTCTGGACAATTGTATTATTAATTAGTGCACATATATATGTTTCTCATATCAACAAATGACTAGTGTATTTAGATTGTCTGTGAGTTATGAATGGGAAAAAAATTGAGTTAGTATCTCAAAATAATGAGAAACTTTATAAAAAAAATAACACAGTAACTCAAAATAATGACTTAATATCTTAAATAATATCTTACTATCTTATTGATATATGGGAGTCACTTTTAGACAGTTCTTCATTATTTTGAGATACTATTTTTAGATTCCAAGACATTATTTCGACATAGTTTCGCCTCATGATGACTTATAAGATCTTCTTCATATTGGCAGAAATGTGCTTCTGTAGATGCAGACATTTGGAGATGTGTGTATAACGAGGAGTTATCTGTCTGTTTGTCACTGATAACAGACTCCAGCCTTCAGTGTAGTTCATACACTTCATTGACATTGACACTGACTGTTGTGGCCTTTTATCACAAGACACCTTCAGTCAAGGCAGGCCCAACACAGGTTGATCAAGTCTGGGTGTGTGTCTCATGGTTGGCTTCTAGGTGGTCCCAGAGGAGCCCAGCATGAGATGTCTTTTCTTCAGTTGTAGTCACATCATATGTCTGATGGTGGAGCTCAGCATATTGCAGAACAGTTTTAATTGTGCATTGCCACTGATTACAGCACTGATTACATTTGCTAACACAATTTCCAATCAATGCTACAAAACAGCATTGCTACATCAGGAGAACAGTCACGTCCTATCTTCTGTTGATGACTCAGTCCTGTTTAGTAGACTGTTAATCATAACCAGCAGCTTCACCACATCAGGAGGAACAGTCTGAAATCCCGCCACCCGACCTGTGATTTAACACACAGTCTCTCACTTGTGTTCTCAATTGACCCTTCTCTGCCCATGGCCAGACAGACCTGGCGCAAGTTCATTTGCCATCTTGCAATGCAATGTTTCGTTTTGATTTCAGATGTTTTGCTAACATTAGCTAAAACATGTACTCGGCTAAGATCTGACTATGTGGTGCATCTTTCAACTGTCCTCAAAATCTGGTTTTCTCTTCAACATAGATGCACATAGCATATCTAAGTGCTGGAAACTGGAAAGGAGGAAACTGACCAAGGTTCTGCTGGGTACCATGCTCACTCAACTGGAGTGAGCATGGTACCCATGGTACCCTAAGAAGGATTTGGGAAGAGTCAGTTGGTGCAGCCCCTGTGCTCCTGAAACTGTCGATGTACTTCCCCTGCATTGACATGCCTAGCTTACAGCTATCATAAGTGTTTTGTGTAAATGATCAGTAGTTTAATTCCCTTCTATTGTGCTTAATGTGTGAAAAGCAATCTTAAAAAAATAATCTCCATGCATTAAAAAGTACTGGTGAAAATCTAATTTAAAAGAAAATCAATAGTAGCCTACAACTTTGAAATATTATTTGCAGTAAATCCATTTCCTGGCTTGTTCTCTTTTGCTTTTGTTTCTCTGGGCTACTTTCAGGAAACTGTCAAAATGCAAAAACCTAATTTACTGTTACTTGTGTGACCTGCTTTTACAGCAGACTTCTGGATGTGTGTGAATGTTAGACTCCAAACAATGAGCCTTAACGTCATTTCCTTTGAAACATATTAGATTCCCGTACTCAACATCTTGCATCATCATGGACTGTGGAAGGTCAGCATCTGGATTCATTTAGCTGAGTGTTTTTGGACCTGTGGAAGGCAGGGCTTGTGCACCAAGTGTATTTAGCCTCCCACCACCTCATAGTCTTCACTACCTCTCACTCCTCGCCTGCTCATAATGATGGATGGGCAGCTTAGTGTAGGTCGTATCTCTGGAGCAGGCCATCAGGACACCAAGGCCATGTGAATTAATCCCCTCTTTCACTGGCACCGGCTCAGCATGGTGTCCTTGAGCTGCACTCACTCTCACTCACACACATTAGTGCTCTGTTCCTCCCCATTTTTCATCATTGAGCGCTCACAAACATCACATGGTGGAGGGAGGGTGGTGGTGCTCATTTCTGTGAATGAAAATGTCTGTGCGTGCATGTGCATACGAAAATGAGCAGCGTGTGTACAGATGAACCGCGAGGCTTAGTAGACGAAGTGGAGTATGCAGCAGAGGATTTAGCATCATCCTCACAGGACGCTGTGGATCACAGCTCGTACCGATGCCACTGTGGTGACACATCATACAGACTGCCAACAAGCCTTTTGAAAAGACGCAACACTTTGTCAGAGGAACAGTCATGATGTCAGTTACTGGCTCATAGATTCATATTCTGGCTTTATAACAAGGGTGACACATGCAGATGAGTCTCGAAGGTCACCTATTTGCTTCCTTGCTGTAAAAAATATTGGCTAATTCCAAGGCAACTGCCTTTACTTGATTTTTTCTATTTTTACACCTCTGCACCAGTAAAAGCCATAGTCGGAGGGATTATGTTTTTCACTCCCATGTTAACTCAAATTCAGACCTTCTTGAGAAGAGCAGGTGGCCCCAGTTCTTTACATCGCTGGTGTGGCCACATATTTGACACCACTAGAATAAAATTTACATGGACACATTCAGCATCTTCTCTTCTTGCTCAGCATGCGTTTGGTTGTTGGTTTGGCTGTGGGGCTTAAGGTCTACCACTCAGAGGCAGTAGCTCGAGAGGCATATTTTCATGAAATGCCGGTCTTGCGATCACAGTGGACACTTGTCCACTTACAGTTGCTGGGCAGAAATTGACAAAGCTGATTGTGATTGGCTTAATTGAATGTTTAGCTCTAAGTCTAATATCCATGGCTGCCTACTGCTATTTTTAATGTCACCCATTTTGCTCTTCTCTCT
>JAJHUR010111273.1:0-11382 GCA_027495735.1 Lutjanus campechanus | reverse complement strand
CTGAAGATCTTCACTTATCATCACATCGGCATAGTGGTGAGTACATATTGAGTGGGTTATCATGTAAAGTGGAGTATCCTTTTAAATACAGATATTTGTCAGGATTAAAAGATTGAAAGTCAATTCACTGTTAGCTATCAGACGTGAGCAATAGATGAAAAACAGAATAATCAGCACGTTAGCACTGTCACTGTGAGCATGTTAGCATTTAGCACAAAGCAGCCTCACAGAGCTACTAAGGGCATTATTTACTTTTTGCAGAGTAATAAATAGCAAAGCACTCATGCCTCTACTTGAAAACAATTACGCTTAAATAAAAAGCTTCTCCTGTCTATTTCCATGCTGGGTCCACCTCTGTGTTCTCCTTTCGGTGACAATACATCAGCTAGGATTTAACCATCCACGTGTGACTGCGCCAGAGGGATGTGATGAGGTATCGACTGTGTGATTGCCAGCTGGGATTATTGATAAGCTGCAGTCCGTGTAGGAAATAATGTACATCAATAACACAATTAGAAATAAGATTTAGGTGTGCAAACTTTAAGTTAGATTCAAGACATTTGTAATGCTAGTCGGGATAAAATATAAAGCCGGTGTCTTAAAGTATGTGCAGCTGGAGGGACTTCTTCTCATAAAGACTCTGTAAAAGTAATAAAAAGCCTTATTCTAGATGATTTTAAACTATGGCTTTAGATAAAGTGTGTTATTATCAGGAAGTGAAATTGCGTTGAAATGTAAGGTCATTATACTGACACACAGACACACAGATAAAGGAGAACGTGTCTTATATCGGTGTTTATGTGGCTACCATGGAGCAAAAGGCCCATGATTATTCTTGACACATCTACAGTACATCACTTTTACAACCATGACACACAACGAAATAAATCACACGCTGAATAACACAACACAACAGAGCTTTCAGGGGCAGGAGGTCACTCTCGGCCTGATTGCTATTCTCCCTGTGATGAATCTGGTTTCTATCGCCACTCGCGACCGTCTCATCCATGCAGGATGTTGCCGAGTGAAAGTGAAATCCCATTACTCCGTCTGTCATGCTCATCATTTGCCGTGGGGGTAGTAAATAATCAACATCGGCCGTTTATGTCACCGACCAGTCAGTCAAGGTCATGACACTGTAAGAAATAAAAAAATAAAAAATGCAGATGAGACCTGTGTTAGCTCGCCTCTGAATAACTTCAATGACCAGCGCTGCGTTTGATTTATCACGTGTTGCATTTGGAGAAATGGCACAGCACATTCATCTTGTCTTCTAACTGTGTCTGGTGAAAAAAAACTGGATCAATTACAAGTTTATTTTAAAGGAAACTGCAGCGTCGTCTTGTGTTTATCAAACCTCTCAGATTAGGTGAACTGATCCAGAATAAATCCCCTGGAGCAGAAACGGAGAAACAGATATGATTTTTAACCCCACTGATTGCTAAGTTGGCTAACATCTGTTTCATTACTTTGTTCATAGCTCGATTTATGGGGGAGCTGAGGGGAGCTCAGCTTCTGTGAAAGCCAACTTTCAGGGAGCTCTAAAACGTGATGTTCCTGAAATAAATAATAATAGTAAAATCTGCCAGTGTTTGTGGGTTTATTCAGCCTTTACATTACAATTACAAAATTGCTCTGTTTGTTGTGTGTGCCACTGTGCTCTTGATAAATGTATTATTTATTGATCGCCTTATGTTGTTGTTATTTAGCCTCTATGAAACGTTAATGGCAGTATTAACTGTCTATAGTAGTTACAGTAGAATGTCCTGCACATCCATACATATGTGTGCATGTGACACGTTTTGTAAGGGTGCGCATAGGAATACGGGGCTCCCTCGAACGCCACGGTGCAAGTGGAACCCTGATTTTGTTCCTTTATTGGTCGAGTCTGTAAGATTTTAGGGAACTTGTTAGTGGAATATGGCAGGAGTGAAGTAATAATACTCCACATTCAGACATTTAGCATTCAGACTTGGTAAACTAGGCTGGTACGATAGTAAAGTTTCATATCAGTTGATATCAATAATTATTGATCATATAGGTTGGGGCTGACAACATGTTGTGTACTCCAAGAAGTGGAAGTAGCCGAGGTGATAAAATAAGTTTGTTGTATTATTGCTGGGGGGATACGGACAAAATCACGTATCACGATATTTTTGACCAAATTCAAAGATGTAATAATATTGATATTGCATCAGTATTGTAGGAACAGTATTGACTACTGGTGCTTTCATAAAATATTAACACTACAGTTGCAAATTTTTTTGTAAATTTTCCTTAACCAATAGTTGAAAATGGTCACAATCAATTAATCATTTATTAGTAATAAGACACATTTCCCCCTCATTTTAAGTATAAATTTAAGTTTCCTTTTTAAACAAATGCCTTTGCCAGACAAAACAATGAGTGGGTAAACACACAAATAATAGAGCAGCTAGAACAGACTGTAAGTTTAACACTTATTCCATATCATGATAGAACGAACGAAAATCTAAGAAGACATCTCGTTTCATATCAGGATACAAAATAATATATTTCCCGGCCCTATGGTAAACATTCAAAAGACGTGAACAATTCAATAAATTACATAGAAAACCCCCTCACAATAACCAACTGTTTTCTGTCTCCAAACCTGACCATATTTTAACCACAGCACTGTCACAAAACATAATAAGTTTGTACAATGTGCACATTGAAGAGTCTGAGTCTACGAGTGTGTAGAAAGAGTCTGTACCCGTAACTGTAACTGATTGCTGGATTATTTACACAATATTATCATATGAATATTGTTCACATGAGATCAATATTTCATTTTATTTAAAATATAACATAGGAGGTCACCCAGTCTCGGGCTGGGTGTCGATTCAGATTTCCCAAATCGATTCGATTCGATTCACGATTTTTGCTTTGATATGAAAGAGATTCTCAGAAAACAAATGCTGTAAATTGTAGAAGGAACCCACTAACCTGGCTCATTATTAAAAAAAATATATTAAGCCCCCTAAACAGTTACCCGTGCCACGTGATCTCATGCCAAAGGCCACTCACGTGAGACGAGACGGGGTTTAAACTGCAGGCTGTACCAAAAGACATATATTAAAAGAACGATTTGGGGATTTTATGAATTGATATTGGACCATGCAAAGGAAAATCGATTCAAATTGAGTAACTGATTTTTTTATTTATTTTTTTTTACCCAGCCTCTAATCCAGTCGTTTAATTCAGGCCCAATGAAATGATTAGATGGGCTGATTACAGGCCTGTGACAGCCACAGATACTGTGGTCCCCCCCCCCAGAGTCTTTGATTTATTGATTCCTGTCGGGACGTAAAGAGAGTTTCAACAAATATAATGAAAAATGCCTCTGAAATACCTACTTTAGCTTTAAGCCTATTCTGTAACTCACATTGATTTTGCTCCATTTGCTGAGGGCTTTTACGCACCCTTCCATTACCTCAAAATACAGACTATCCGTCACTTTTTATGACCCTTTTTAGGCGAGCGGAGTTAGAAAAGACTCTCAAATCCTGGGTGAGCTGCACACATCTGAACTCTCAGACCCGAGATCGACCCCGTGAGCCTCGTACAGCTGACTCATCAGAAGCTCCGTCTGACCTCATGAACGCAAACACACTTCCTTCCCGCGTCTGTCCCTAACCTTAAAAGTGCAGCCTCTGCACTCCGTAAATGCCAGAGCGTCGGTTCGTATGTTATATCACGTCCTGGATGGAGGAGAGAGGCCCTCCTGAGAGGAAACAGAAAGTGTTTTATTGTGAAAGCGAGTGTGTCTTATTAGAACAGCTGCATCTGAACGGCTCAAGTACAAAACATTCATTCAGCTGAAAAAAATTCAATACAAGCTTCCAGGGGGGGTTGAACTGAGCCAAGCCTACAGTTTCTGCTTTGGCACGGAGCTTTTTATTCCACTAATGATCAGAATAAGAGTCAGATCAGGACAAAAACCACCTCGACCACAATAAACCGACCCACGCTGAGGGCAACTCCATTGTCCTTGAGAGCGGCGACGTAAACCTTTTTATAATCCATTCGACGGATGAAAATTTGTCATGTAAATGCTCCGGTCCTATTTTTAGAAACTATGCTCTCACCCTTCAGTTAAATGACATTTACAAGTTTCTGGGAGACTCCGACTCACGGCGGCGGGTGCCGGAGGTGGACGACCTCCTACCATTTAATAACTGCAGGGGTGCCGTGTTCTCATAAAACTGTGGCTCGGGTACAAAAATAAACCAATAATGGTGCCAATCAGAGAAAAAGGAGACGACTGGTTTCTCTGTACCATAGATCAAAAGTGTGTCGGGTGTTCTTGGAAGACTGGGGGGAAAACCAGGATAAACAGGAAATCAAATCAAAATATAAGGAAAACTTATTATATAACTATTTTAAATATTACTGTTTGTTTAAAGCCTGTTGTTTTGTTTTGTTTTAAATTATTTAGCCTCCAAAATAAGACTTGTTAATATTTCCTCCGTCAATGTTAGTATTTTTCTGATATCAGAGCTGCGTTCAGATCACGTTTTTAATGGGATACTTATATCGATAGTCAGTGTAATATCTACAGTAGATGCTCGCCAGCACGCCCTGAGTTAGGAGAAGCAGTGAGGAGCACCAGCACAGAAGCTAAGGAGCGTACAGCTGTGGGTCAGGGTCAGCTATACTTATAATCTGCGTATATTTAGAATATTTTGACTGCTTTACTTTGCCGTCAGACAGCTGTTGTACAAGCCAAATGTGGCTCTCTCCAAACTAAACCAAACTACATATGCAAAATCAGTAATTTTACGTCCCAGAACACATAGTTTGTTTGCGTTATTGTGTGACTTTGAAAAAAGGATAATTCAGATTCACCACAATAATGTAAACAAACAAAGAGACGAGGAAGCGGTAGATCAGCAACTCCTGTGTTCTGTGAGGGTAAAACTACTGATTTTGCGTATGGAGTTTGGTTGGTTTGATGGAAAAGTAAAGTGGTAAATATATTCTTTAGTGTCTACTTAAACTGATACTGATTTTGCTAGCTGGACCTTCTTTAAGTGGCTAAAATACATTTTGTCGCTGACCCTGTTCACAGCAGCTCATTGTTTAGCTTCTGTGCTGGTACTCCTCTCTGCTTCTCCAAACTGGGGGCGTGTCAACGGCCACCTACTGTAGGTAATACACTGAATATAGATATGAACCTCATACAACCCCACTTCAAATAATCAGAACTATCACTTTAATAGATCTGTGATTATATACCGAGTGTTGGCGAACACCTCTGACCTGTTTTCAGATTGGACCTGCCCCTGGATAGCCTTCTTGTTTCTTTCCTTCCTGTGTGCCAATCATTTGAGGCCCTTTAACAAATTATTTTCTTTAGCACTTATAACAATACTTTATTTGGACTCATCAGTTGGCTTGATTTTCTTTAAAAAATTTAAAGAATTAGCTACAGCTACAACCAAAACAGTCTGAGGTGAGAGTTTGCAGTTCAGTGTGCTGAAAATGTTCTAAAGCATGGTTATACTACACACATAGACACACTGGTCAATGAGTCTAAATTAAAATCTCCATTTAATCAACAGGGAAATTAGTCACAGGAACATCTCATCTGAATTGTTCTCTGTAAATAAACTTACCTTGCCTTGGTATCTATTTTAGTATCACCCTAAAGGTACTAGTATTGGTACTCATGTCAAAAAATTTTAACGATACCCGGTATAAATCCTCAACTTTCCATCTATTCTTGCGACACCAAACAGTTTGGTAGTAAATGTTGAAAACCAGGACATTTTAGTGTTTAACAGATATTAGTTGGAACTCGGGACACATAACTTGAAACTGGGACAATCCTGGACAAACGGGGATGTCTGGTCACCGTAAGGTTTTGGTACTAACTTGACACACCAGATGGTTTATTACACCGAATCATCTGAGAAGTCGTCCTTAGAAACTGTTTGGAAAAGGGCAGGCACTTAAAAAAAACCCCCAAACACTTGGCAGGTGATTGGATGAACCACGTCTAACTCGGGCTAACTTCAACCAATCAGGGGGAGGAAACACAAACTACATACGCAGTCTGAAGTATGTAGTTAGCGTGTAGCTTGTTGTATTTGTAATTAAAAAAAGGCCCATAAAAGGCACTCTTCAGGTTGTCACTTCCACTGACACTTCTCGCTGTCGTCACACCTAAAACTCGCCCGTAGCTGCCAGTCGTTCTTCCAAGGACGCTGATTGGCTGCACCAGTTTTGGTGCAAACACAAATGGATAACCTGAAGCCTGGAAAAATGGATTCTCTCATGATTCAGCTGCCTCGCAAGGTAATTTCAGTACTACAGCCTCACTTGTTCTGATATATTCTCAAGAATTAAGATCTTGCTATGTACCAAAGGGCAGTAAGAATGGACACTAACAAACCTACATCCCTTTCATTTTTTCAAGGACACGCCTTACCGGAAACAATGCCCCCCCCCCATTCTCCTAAGTGGTCGGTACGTGACTTACGTTACGGATTTTTGCTGCAGTGCAGGGTTTGTTTCCACTGGGGCTGCACGATATGGTGAAAAACAGTCATATTATGATTATTTTAAGTGAAATTGTGCTTGTGATATGCAATACAATTGCCCCGCAATGATCATTTTCGCTATACAACTTAAATTTTTTACTGGAAAAAAAAATAAAATTGTGATGATATGATATTTGTTGGGGTCTGAAACAAACAAACAATGCAATACTAACAATAATGCTGTCTTCTTATGTTTTTTATCTTTCAAAAAATTGCGATTTGGCTCTGTTTCTGCGACTTGCACTTGCCCATATTGCGTTTTTGGTAATATTGCCATTAATTTTGCAGCCCTTATTTCCACCCAGTTTTAGAAACGACAGCTAGGGTATCTTCCTCAGTCTGTATTGAGCAAAACATTTAGAGACAGACTTGTGAGTCTAGTTTCCATCTGCAGCAGCCAAAATGTAAAACACTACCCTCACAAGTGGTCACAACAGTTACACCACTGAAAATCTAAATAATGAGCGTTTAGTGGTGGTCACCATCAAGATAAGGAAATCAAAGCAGCAGTAATTACTCAGCGTTGCTTTTCAAGAGTGTGTTTTCATCGTGAGCGCGTTTAAAAACTTACTCTGAACCTTTTCAGGCAGCCCCACTGGGTGTTTTTCTGCTTTAGTGGCCTTTTTACTGATACAGCCCTAATTTAGATGTATTATGTCGAGGCGCCCGGTGGCACATCTTGTGAGGGAGCCCAGAATTCCCAGTGTCACCTCTGCTGTGGACATGACTGACTAATCCAGTGCCAAACTTGCCGGCTGACTGGCTGGGTGGGTGTGTGGCTGGATGACTGACTCTCAGGCTGTTTGGCTACCTGCCTTGTTGTTTTCTCTCAGACTGATTTATCCACATTTCCTCTTGATTAGCCATCTTGCTACCCCCCCCCTCCTCCTGTCTGTCTGTCTGAGTCTGACTGTCTGTTCTGTTGACCGTGAGTCTGACTGGCAGCACCATTGATCCCCCGTGCTCTCCATCGATCATGTCAAGTAATTATAGAGAGGCAGGAAAGCCACCTAACCTAATAATCTCTGGTAAAAAATCTACATGTGAGGGTTCCTCTGTCTCCCTGCTGCAGATTGCACACACAGGTAATTAGCACAATGTGGAGATAACGAATCTGTACTGACACCAGCGTCGCTCTGCTTTTAAACGCCTCATTTTAACTCCCACCGGCGGAGCTACAGCACCGCACACAGTGTGACTCTGTGTCTGTACTCCTCCATCACCTCGGGACTGACAGCACCAACACATTCATTAATGATAATAATGCACCAGAGGACATCATGACAGTGAACTTGGATGTGAGACTGGGGAGAAAACGATGCCGCTAGAGGTGCAACTAATGATTATTTTCACTGTCGATTAATCTGTCGATCACTTTCACGATTCATCGATTTGTTGTTTGGTCCATAAAATGTCAAAGAAAATGGTGGAACGCGTTCATCACAGTGTCCCAGAGCTGAAAGCGCTGTCTTCAAATCGCTTCTTTTGTCCAACCAACAGTCCAAAAACCCCCAAACTCTTCATTTACTGTCAAAAATGACAAGGAAAAGCAGCAAATCCTCACATTTAAGAGGCTGAACCAGCAAATGTGACATTTTTGGCTGAAGGAATGACTGAAACGATTTATCAATCATCAGAATAGTTTCAATCAACTAAGCCTTGCAGCTCTATTGATCACAGCCAAAAGTGATGTTTTCAAATGTCTTGTTTTGTCCACAACCCCAAAGATGTTCAGTTTACTGTCACAGAAGACTAAAAAGAATTTAAATTTTCACATTAGAGAGGCTGAAATCAGAGAATTTGGGTATTTTGCCTTTAAAAAATGACTCAAAACAATAAATCGGCCATCACAGTTTTTGACAACCAATCAATTATTCAATGAATTGACTCATTCTTGCAGCTCTACTCAGGACTGACAGCAGTAATACATTCATTAATGATAATAATGCACCAGAGGACATGATAACAGTGACCTTTGATGTGAGAGAGTGGAGAGAAAATTATGTTGATGCTGCTGATAGGGCTGCAACTAATGATTATTTCTATTGTCGATTAATCAGTTGATAATTTTCATGATTAATTTATTAGTTATTTATATGGCCTATATGAAACCCAGTAATATTGTTTATTGTATGAACTTTTTTGATCAAAATGCCGTGTATAGGCTTAGCAGATGAGAAGAGTTGCATTTGAATAATTAGCATAATGAGCTAATTAATTGCCCAAAACTCTATTTATAATTTATATAATATAGAAAAGAAAAGCACCAAATACTCACATTTAAGAAGCTGGAACCAGCAGATGTTTGATGTTTTTGATTGACAAATTATTATCAAAACAGTTGGTGATTACTTTAAGAGTTGACAACTAATCAATTCATCGATCAATAAGCAAAAAAGTGGAAGCTCTGCTCAGACTGACAGCAGTAAAACATTCATTGATGATAATAATGCACCACAAGACATGATGACAGTGAACTCTGATGTGTGATTGGACAGAAAAAGAGATTCTCAAACTGAGAATCACCCTCAAAAGTTTGAGGGTTTTTTGTTTTGTTTACAGAACATAATGTTTTTATTTTTTAGCTTTATAGGCAGCATTTTATGCATGTACAACACTTTGTAGTTTAATATATAATTTATAAGATACACTTTTTGCTCTAGTTGTGTTTTTTTATTTACAGTTATTTAAATATTCTGCCTCCATTAGATATCTTTGTCACAAGTGTTTGATAACTACATTTGAGAGATCACAACAAAAACATGTTTATCTATATTTTCTATTTTCTGCGTATTAAGAATATTAGCTAATATATTGATACTGAAATTTTTCAGCATCAGTCCCAAAAATCCGGTATCCGCCTGACTCTATATGGAGGACAAAAGAAACCAGAAAATATTCATATCTGAGAAAATGAAATCAGATAATTTGGTCATTTAGTCTTTAAGAAAAAGTCTCAATACGATTAATCGATTATAAAAAATAGGTGTCAGTCAATTTAATAGTTGACAGCTGATTAACTACAACAAACAAACTGTTGCAGCTCCAGTTTTTTCGTTTATAAAATGTCAGAAATGGAGAAAACGTTGATCACTGTTTTCCAAAACCCTAGACGATGTCCTCAAATGTTTTGTTTCGTCCACAACCGAAAGATATTCAGTGTACTGTAGAACCAGACTGATAATATCTGTCAACCGATATATATCAACATTATTGGTCTGATATTGGCCTATCACACCTATACTAGTATCAGCATACATGCACCTTTTTTTTGACGGAACGTTTTGCAGATTGTTTTTATTTCTTAGCTTTGTCATTTTGTGCATATTTGACCCTTTTAAATGCAGGTTTATATATAAACCTGTGCTCTGATGTCATTGTGCACGATACATTTAATTTTAAACCGTAAAACTTTCTGCCTCCATTACATGTCTTTGTAACAAGTGTTGAGGAATCAATGCAAAACGTGTGTGTTCATGTATATTCAGTTTTTACTTATAGATTTTTTAAAATTTATTCTATATAAAGAATATAAGCTGTTACATCAATATCGGAATTTTCTAACTCCATATCAGCAATGGCCCCCAAAACCCATCAGTCAGGTTCTAGTTAAAGACAATGAAAAAAGAAGACATTTTGGACATTTTGTCTCACACTGTGTCTCAATACGATTGAACGATTATCAAAATAGTTGTCGACTAATATAATAGTTGACAGCTAATCGATCAACTGACAAATCATTGCAGCTCTAGTGATCACTGTTTTCTAAAGCCTGGAGCGGATGTCCTCAAATGTCTTGTGTTGCTCACAACCAAAATATATTCAGTTTACTGTCACAGGAGACTAAAAGAAACTAGAAAATATTCACATCAGAGAAGCTGAAATCAGATAATTTTGACATTTTGTCTTTAAAAAAAACACTCAAAACGATTAATTGATTGTCAGACTAGTTGGATGGTTGAGAACTTATAGATTAATTGACAAATAGTTGCAGCAATAACCCACATTCTGTATGGACTGACAGTGAGGTGTCTCTGGAGGACGCTGATAGTGGCGTTAATAATGGATAGGCCTGTACACTGTACAGCGGCTGGTTGCAATATGATTAGCCTATAGCAGAGAGAGCAGAGTGGCCTATTTCCCCTGAATGACATGCACAGACAGCACCTGGCTCAATGCCCCCTCGCCTTATATCACAATTTACTACCCTGCATTAATGCCCACATGCATTGCCCCGCTGCGTAAATCACATTTGAATCTGAGGGAATGTAATGGTGCCTAATTAAAGAGGCTGCAAACATAAACCGGGCCGGATGAGAGAAGAAGAAGAAGAAGAAGAAGAAGAAGAGGAGGAGAAGGGGGAGGAGGTGGAGGAGAGGGGGTACTCAGCAGCCTAATAGATGCTGTTTATACAAGCTATCCTTTGTGAGGAAGAGGATGCATGCAGCCTATTTATCTATACAGTGATGGTATGCTTACAGTCAAGGTGTTTCTTCTTGGGTCCGCTCACTTCATGCGTCGTGGCCTTGCAGACGGCTTTGCTGATGGCAGACCCGGTCATGCTGTGCTGCGCGGCGGCGATCCGGTCCGTCAAAGACTGTCCCGACATGTTACTGAAGAGGAGGAGGAGGAGGAGGAGGAGGTGAAGGTGGTGGTGGTGGTGGTGGTGGAGGCAGGCGGATGAGGGGAGCCGGGGAGGACGATCAAAATGTCTTTAGCGGCAGCAGGGAGGAGGAGGAGGAGGAGGAGGTGGTGGAGGAGGAAGAGGAGGAGGAGGAGGGTAGTGCCCTCTGTGAGGATCGGCCGTCTGAGCAGG
>JAJHUR010111272.1:0-15304 GCA_027495735.1 Lutjanus campechanus | reverse complement strand
ATGACGTGGGTGAAAAAGGTTTCTGCCCTTTTTTTTTAAGGGTCAAAAGCTGCAGCACTCAGCAGAGCAGAATGGCCGTCACTCAATAAACTTGAGAGCTTTCTGTTCGCCTGAGTGCTGCCACTCCTTTTGTTTCTTGACTGTTTTCCCACCGTGGAAGTAAGTTAAGTTGTATGGCACCTTTCAAAGCAACACTTACAAAGTGCTTCGCAATAATATGGAAGCCCAATTCTGCCAGAAAAATTAAAAATAGTTGAAAATGAGGAATAATAAACGGTAAAAAATACTGATGAGATACTAAATTGTGCAATTGTGTAATCAACTGATTACATACCAGCAGAAACAATTAGTTGAAATAATTAATATAAATAGTAGGTCTGCAATAATAAGTTGAAGCCACAATACTAATTCAAAACTGTGACTCGTTTTCTTGACCTGACAAGTGAAAAATCAGACTATTTTCACATACTTCTGACTAATTCTCAGAGTTTTTTCTCAATTAATCATTTAGTTGATTGGTTGATAAAATGTCAGAAAATGTGGAGATTTTGTTTGTTTGTTCTTTAATTTTTTTAATTAATCAGTCTCATGATAATGGGAGACTTAATGGGAACTCATGATAAAACTCAAAACGATTAATCGATCATCAAGTAGGCAATTAATTTAATAGTTGACAACTAATCAACTTATCTTGCAGCTCAAATCTCTAACATTTTAAATAATTTATTTCTAATAATTGGCATAGATGAGCTTCCATACAATAGTCTTGATAGTGTTGGGCACAAAATAATACAACTAAATTAAAGTTATACTACAAATAGCATGAATAAAAAAGCAAATACACCAGGCTGAAACAAAGCAAGGAAATATATTAGTTTTGAGACGACAAATTCACAGTCTACCTTTGATCTCACTCTTACAAGAGTTACAAGAGGGGATAAAATAAAAATGTGAAAAATGGACATTACAATATAAAAACAAGAGCACAAAGTGTCCACAAAATATAAAGTTACACAAAGTTAAATTAGGTTTTTATCAAGTTTTATAACATTATCCAAGTGTTTAAAGTTGTTTTAGGATGTCAGAGAAGTTGTTGATAAAGCCGGTTTAGTTATGAAAAACGGTAAATATTAGCTGTTGCTGAACATGACAAGTGTTTAGACTCAGGTTACAACTCATTCTCCAAATTAAACAAATCCATCGAGCTTTGGGTCTGAGTGTTTAGAGAGGGCAACACTGCTTCATAATTTTACATTAACCTGTTACAGACTTAAAGATGAAATAAAGTATCAGTATCATGTTCAATCTAAGCTATTACTAAGCAATTATTCAAATTTTCTTTCCAGAGTACTACAGCAGGTTGAGGTTCAGTGTTTTCCACTTTGACAGGACAAACTGCAGCTGATGGACGTGTTCGCCGTTGCAGGGGTTGAACTTGTGACCTTTCAGTTACGAGACGTTTTCCACGCTGCGCCCCAAACTTTCCTACTACAACACTGCTACTGTTCTTTGGGGTTTAAGCTCAATTGTAAACAAGCAGCTTTTTCCACACGAGCGGTTGGTGCAAAGTCATTTTCATGACTCCATAATCATCCAGAGACTGTTTCTCTTTGTTCATGTGTTGATTACACCAAGATAAATCTGCCCTCTGGTCATGGAGCCCAGCCAACAGCATAAAAATGCAAATTAGCTTCATTCTCTGTTCAAAAACCATCAACGGAAAAAAAAAAAAAAAAAAAAAAAAAAGGTGTCGTGTTTCTCTACACAGTGAGATTTAAAGATTACGAGCCTGAAATGAAAATTACACAAAGAGGGGATCGAGAGGAAAGAAACTGCTGAGGATGAGTAACACATGATATCAACACATCTATGTATTTATGTGTCTTCACATCTGACCAGCAATTACTCATGTTATCTGCTGCTATTCAATCAGCTAATCAAGTCGTTATAGCTAACATTTTAGCAAACACCTCCACAGTCTATGTGCAGCTGAAAAGCCAAAACATTGAGCTGAAAAAGGCTATAAGGCGAGTAAAGCTGCAGACGTGTCGATTCATTTAGTGGGTTCAACACTATGATGTGTTGATTAAACTGCAAGATCATTTTGGAGGCAGTTGTTTGCGGTGCTGTACAGCATTATACTGACAGGTGTAGGGCTGCAGATAACGATCACTTTCATTATTCATTAATCTGTCGATTTTTTTCTCAATTAATCGATTAGCTGTTTGGTCTATAAAGTGTCAGAAATTTGTGAAAACAAAGGAATGAAGACACAAGAACATATTCACATTTAACAGGCTAACATCAGAGAATTTAAACTGTTTTTTTTTTTTGAAAATTACTCAAAACTATTAACCGATAATCAGAATAGCTGGCGATTAATTTAATAATCAATTAATCACTGCAGCAGGTGTCTCTATTATTTTGTCCACCCTATTCATATGAATGGGGTGGGCTAAACAACAGAGACGCCTCTTATTTTTGCACACCTGCAGGATATACAAATTAAATATCTTTGATAATGCAGTGATATCCTGCTGCAACCCGTCGCTCCGTTGGAGCCACTAAGCAACATAACGCCACAGCGTCAGAGACAGTTGTGTAAGATCAGCACCTGGCTGCCTCACAAGGAAGTTGCCAAACAATGTGAAGGGGGGGGGGGGTCCTGCTTGTCAAGTACAGAGGCATTTTTATTTACATATGTAAAAGACACCATCTGGAGTACTGTAAACCTCCAACGCCCTGCCGAGCCACACTTGGCCACGCTCCAGACTCCCAACAGTCAGGTCCGGGGTTGGATCCCATCATTTAGAAGGGAAGCGACAAGGTTTGTATACAAAGAGGGAGGCAGAGGTCGAGGTTCTCCAGTGGTTCCTCCTCCGTAAGTTTGGGAAGAGGCTGCCAAACACTCTCCCAATGAGTACAGACTGAGTCCGAGCCAAGTGTCTTGTCCCCGGGACGAGTTGGAGGCTGGACTTTTTTGGGCAGATGTAATGACACCGACTTCGGGAGGATTTTCAGGTCATATGGAAGGCGCAGTCAACACAGGGGGAATGCATAGCTAAACATGCCTTTAATTAAGCTGTAACATCTGAAACTCATGCCGTGCTTCTCCGGCTGATTGAATCAGTATAAAAGCATCATCAGGTCATGCAGTTTCATTTACATTCTAGTTTGTGGGTCGTTATCTGTGTTTAGCTGTGAGTGTGGTCTCCTGCAGCGACCTGTCAGACTGTTTGGAGAGTCGATTCCAGGATTTTACGAGTTCAAGGGGGGAGAGGTGAGAATGTTTACGACTTGTCATGATACAAGAATTTTAAACATCAATATAATACTTGCATGAAAACCTCAAAATACCATTGGCTATTGTTTGGATTTTAACAATTCTCGATTATGATTCTTTGAGCGTTCTGTATTCTTCACAGCAGAGTTATATGAAAACAGTAGGAACACTAAGCTAAGCTAATGATAGCTACATACCTGCAACAATGGTGGTCTCAATTCTGGTTTCTTGAATATTATGGGGTTTACTTAGATTAATTTACTGTAATGACAGAGTATCCTGTCCTTGTAAAGCATTTTGTAGCATAGCATTTGCTAAACTGAACTTACATTTTCCCAAGCCAAAGTTACAGTGAGTAGTATGCTATGCTATCTAGTTAAAAAGAACCAGGAGGAGACTTTGATTTTGATCATTTTTATTTTAACAATATATATTGTGGTTATTACAGCAGAAACACTACCGCTTTTGTTCACAGGGGCCTCCAAAATCAGTAAAATATAAAAGTTGTAGTAGCTTTAAGTTGTCTGCACACAGAAAAAGGGTCTGGTTTTGTAGAAACACATTTCAGGCAGGACAGTTAAGACTGGAGTGAACTGAGGTATTGAACCAGCACTTGGGTCTGTTTTTTTAATAGCATAATTAATTTCAATACTATAATTAACAAATATTTTATCATTTTAAATACAGCTGCACGGTATGGTCAAATAGCTTATGATGAATATTTTCAAATATACAGCAGTTGTGATGTGATTCATAATTAGTGGGAATGACACATTTTGCATCACAATGTTCATTCTCACTTGACAAATTATTAAAATATTGATGATGCGACATTTGTTGGGGTCTGTACAGTCTCGAAAACAAGATCTGTAGGCCACGGCATCTCTGCAGCACTACAGCACTTCATTTAAATACTGTTGTGTCACACATTTTTTCTTTAGCAAAAAATTGCAGCCTCTGCGATTTGGATATTGCACTTGGCCATGCTGCAATTTCGATAATAATTCTATTAATTATGCAGCCCTAGTTTTAAACACATGGTATTGCAAAAGTATCAAAGTATTGATATTTTTGACAAGCTTAGAATCCTTTATCTATTTTCTTGTCTCTCTTCCAATATGGTGGCGTGTGTCTCGTTACCCCCTCAAAGTTTCCGTGACAGTTGCCGTGTTCATCACTCCAGCTGTTTCAAGCCTCTTGGCTTTTGAGATATTTCAAGCAGCTCTGGAAACAACCCGTATTGTTCGAATCTTATTTGTATTTCTGCAGATTTAAATCCCGAACACAGCATTGCATGACCTGTTACAATAGTCCTTTAATGCACAGCATGAGAGCGTGGTCTTGTTTTGGAAGGTGGTCAAAGAAACGTTGTCCACGTAGTACTGCAACTAATCTGCCAGGCAGCTTTTCCTGGCAGGCTCTGCGGATCTGCACCGCTCAAAAGTTTATCACCCCGACATACCGAGAGACAAACAAGCAGCCAAACCTCCAAAGGCCCAGGCCTCAGCTCCAGCAGGCCGTGGCATTGTTAACGTTCACAGCACAATGCTCCTCTTATCCGTCCTCTGCTCCTTTTTCTTCTCTGGTCTCTTAAAGCCAACAACTTTCTAATCTCCAAAGTGGTTTAAACCAGTTTGGGGAGTGTCTTCAAGGATGAGGGCAATTTTAGGCAGATTCCTGGGATAAGAAGAATAGAGAGCTTTTTAATGTAGTGACACAGATGGAATTCATCACTTGTACTCTTTCTGTGCAGAGCAGGATGCTTCCTCCTGTGACCCACAGAGCTGAGTGTTAAAAACCTGCAGTAGGATATTAAAACTACCTTAAGGACAATAAGTTCAGCTTGATGCCATGTGGGAAGTGATACTCAAGACCTATGTCATTAGGGCTTGTCAGTGCATTAAAGGGGGGAAATGTCAGGGTTTTACAAGACAATAAATCAAAACAGAACATATGTATCAGTGACCAGTGGGGGATGATACAGTCACGATCAATATCCAACCAACCGACCAATGCTGCAGTTCCCCTGCTGCTCTAAGAAGCTTTTTGGCATCTTTTAGCTCATTGTTTTACAGCCCACAGCTTTACTGTTTTGATTCCCTCTCAGTGCTCTCATCTACCCTGTCCCCAGCTGTTTTCAGCAAACAAGTTGTTTTCATAAAAATAGGCTCTGATAAACCTGCTGAACACCATCTGACCGGCAACAAAGTGGAAGATCTCGCAGCTGAAGAGACAGATCGGTTTTTTTCTTTTACTGCTGAGGATAGAAATGGAGCCAAAATATTGGTCTTACATTCATCAGGTGGCCAAAAACACAACTCAACATGAATACCAATGTTGCTCTGTGTCTGCTGAATGTCTCAACAGCCAACTATTTGCTAACAAGCCACAACAAGTTATAAGGTGATAAAATGTCAATATTTTGAGAAAATATGTGTTTACTGTTGCTTTTAGAGGAAAAAAGAGCAGAGATACATAGCAAGGCTATACGTATTTAGAGATGCGGCTATCAGACCATTACAGTCATTGTCTTTTAACTGATCGTCTTGACTCAAGCTGCTGTAAAATTGTGTCATTTTCTTCAGAATCAAAGTCTACCATTAATCAGGAAATGTTGGGTTTTCATCCAGAGTAACTGAACATGACTTAACAGGAATGAGTCCTAAAACTCGGAAATGAGTTAGCATATTAGGATTTCTGGTTCCCTCATTTTGAAGTCAATGTTTTGTTTTGTTTTTGTTATTAGCCTGAAATAAGGTCTAAACTAAAATACATCAGTGAATGTCCTACGTGTGAATTTTGAAGCCTTTACGTGTCTTACAAAAAGCGGCGAACAACAGAGGTTGTTGCAGATGTAAACGGCATTACGCCAAATACTTGTCACTCAGTGGGGGTCCTGTTGAGTCTCACGACCATCGTGCAGTTCGTTTATAGCCGAACATTAACTGTTTGCATTTAGCAATCGCAATTACACTTCAAAAGTCAGAAAAGTGGTTTTCATTTGTGAAAATTATCTTGCTGAACAAAATGTGTAAGTATCATTAACATTTGTGAGCCACAAAGCTTATTCTCTGCACTAATCTAAAATCCAACAGAAAAAATCCTATTTTTGTAGACAGAACCAAAGCAATGCTAATTTCCTGCCCAAATGCTTTATTCCTCTCTGACTAAAAGTGAAAATTAAATAAAGCAGAAACCCAAACAGGGACAAAGGAAAGAAACTAAACTTCAAACCACAAAGATTCAATGAGAAGCAGCAAAAGTGCTGAGAGCTGAACACAGATTTTTACTGATCAAATTAATTAATTGTATTAAGTATGAAAACTTAGAATCTGTTTAGAAGTTCTATTAACTTAAAATGTTACTTCAGAGAACTTTAGAGAACATGGAATGGTGGATTTTTCAATGTATTCACTTAATTGTCCAGTTTTGTTAACTTATTGCAATGAGAACAGTGAATGAAAATTCTGAGTTGCATTATTTGAGTTGGCTTAATCAAGAATTTTAATTTAACTGTAATCAAAGAGTACTTGTTACACCAACCCCAAATATTTCTTAACTCAAAAATATTGTGGAAACTATTGCCTCAACTATTTTAAGTACTGCTTACTCAGTTTACAGTGAAACTGGTCATGGAAATGCATATATATAGTGTATATTGCAAGAGCTGTACCACAGACCTGCTGGTGTTTTTCTTATTATGTCTATAAAAGCACATTTTACGGTTTATTTAATCGACTCATGTGACTGTAGAGACTGTTTACATAGAGAGCAGAAAGTGTGTCAAGATCTTGCTCAGGGGCACTTCAACAAGCATCACAGGATGTTTATTTGTCTTGCTAATAGCATAAAGAAACAAAACACCCTCCTGGGATCACAAGGAACAATCTCTCCTGCTGTGTCCAAACCTGTTTTCATACTACAACTGTATCAAAGAGTTTTGGGGTTTTTTTGTTTCTTGTACATTAGCTGCTGTGTAAAGAATGGCGGCTGGCAGCAGGTGAGTCACAGGGCAGCAGTGTTTGAAGAGGAGTGTTTCCACACACAGTGAGATGAACAGGCCAGGGGAGGGTCCACACAGGACAGAACGAGTGGCATGAAAGGCCAGCATACCTCTCTGACAGAAACTGGTAGACAAAGCTGCAGCGTTCACCTGCAGAGATGAACGTGTTAAACTAGGCGGGGAGAAAAAATGTCAAACACAGAGCCTCTATGGTGGTTCTGATTTGGTTTAAATGCTGGAAAAGAGGCAATAAAAACCTAAGAGGAGACAAAAATAAAAGTCACAGCATACATGGCATCAAAGAAAGTCTGACAGGGATACACAGACGCATAAATAAAAAGTTAGGAGGGTGAAATAAGCTGTGGGAGTGAACGCTGATGGTGCTGTTGCCAAGGCCGAAAAACAAAATTGGAATCCGGCGGTGCTCGGCCAACCACATCAATCACACGGGAGCTCCGTATCGCATCCCTCTGAAGAGAGTCTAATAAAGCTGTACTATTTAAACGGATTAAGAGCGTCATTGTCCGACTCAGGCTGTCTGTGCGAGCCCTACAGCCCGAGAGTTCAGCCCCCCCTCCACTCATCTGCTGCAGGAACTGTGTCACCCCTGGGATCATTAATTGTGAGCATTGTTCTCCAAGGAGCTCCAGACACAACAGTTGGCTTGAATACGATGAGCAAAGGAGCTGGAGGGAAGTTTTTGACCCTAACTTAAACTGTGTATTATATTTTGATCATTAAAACTTTTTTTTAAAGGGATAGTTCAGATTAGGGTTGCGAATTTTGTGCATTCTCTTTAACCGACAGTTGAAAACAAGCAATTAGTTAATTAATCCTTATGGATTAAAAGGACAACATTTCTTATTTGAAGCTGAAGAATTTCAGCCACTTAAAAAGGTCTGCCTTAAATGAAACAATATCAGTTTAAGTGTACGCTGTATTCAGAATCTTTTCAGTGCTTTACTTTGCTGTCTGACAGCCTTTTCAGATGGGACACAGCAGTTATGAAAGCCAAATATCACTCTCTCCTAACCAACCAAACTCCATAGGCGAAATCAGTAATTTTACTTCACAGAAGCACAGAGTTGCTGCTCTACCACTGCCTGCCAATCTGTTAGTTTGTTGGTGTTTTTGTGTCACTTCGGTATTTTAAAAGGATAGTTCAGATTCACCACAGTCACAATAACACAAACAAACTAACCCATCGAGGCAGCAGTAGACCAGCAACTCCCATGTTCTATAAGGTAAAATTGCTGATTTTGCCAATGGAGTTTGGTTGCTTTGGAGAGAGTGATATTTGGCTTATATAATGGCGGTTTCCCATTAAAAAAGGCTGTCTGACAGCAAAGTAAAGCAGTGAAAATATTCTAAATACAGCGTACATTTAAACTGATATTGATTTTTTTGGGTGGTCTTTTTTTAAGTGGCTAAAATACCTTTTGCTGCCAACTCTGTCCAAAGCAGTTCATTGTTTAGCTTCTGTGCTGGTGCCACTATGGCTAATACACGAAGTGCATTATACAATCCCACATCAAATAATGCAAACTATCCCTTTAAATATGACAAGTAGCATAGCTGGGAGGAAGTTTTGGACCCAAACTTATTATTTATATTATATTTTTCCAAAGTTTTGAACATAAAAATGTTTTTAAAAAACAAAAATAAGCAGCATCTGGTGCAGGAGCTGGTGGTAATTACCCACAATCAGCAACACAGAGAGGAAAATATTCATCACAGCGTTCAGGCCAGTCGAGGTTAAAAGGATCAGGGGGTCACAGGGTCAAAGCAGAAACCGTAAACTAACTGTTACAGCGAACACGAGCAGGATGGAGAGGAAACGCATCATCTAAGGTAAATATTTGTGGCGTGTGTTTTAGAAGAGAGAAAAAAGGGAGTGTGTTTCCCTATCAGTTTCATTTATTTTCCCAGCGAGAGGGCAAAGGGGGTGTTGCTTTGCTGTTTTTGTTCCCTTCACCCCTCGAGACCTCACTTTCTGAACGGCGGGCCCCCTCGCAGCACGCCAGCATCAACGACAGGCGGGAAGTGGCAAAGAGGGAAGAAAACAGGCAAGAGAGGGGCTGAAAGTGCCTGTCTGAGCAGCTTAATGATGCAATCTGCCAGAAACACCCCCCCCGTCCTCCCCGGGCTGCTGCCTCCCCAAATCTCCCTCCCTCCCCCTCCCACTTCAGCGATGACATCACCTCCCCGAGAAGCAACATGGCAGAGAACAGTTGCAGGGCTGCGTGCGGTCGCTGGGAATTTTTTCCGACAGCAGTTACGTTACTTCAAGCTGTCACACCAGCAACAGGGTGAATTGTTTCCAAGATTAGTGACTTCATGTGTCGTAATTCCCTAATTTTAGTAGGAAATGTGGGCGTTAATGATGGAAATCCAGCTGCACGAAGCTGCATGAAAAGGAGAGTAAATCTTTTGTGACATCTGCTCGTATTTTTTCATGATTTAGATTCATTGGTTAAGCATGTCAAACATATGAAAAAGATTTTACTGAAATGATGGTCAACTGGAGGTAATAATAGACCCGCACTATATTTGTTTTACCTTGTAAAACAATTCCAACTCATCAAGTGATATTTACCTCCGTATGTGAGGTTAGTTGCTGTTTGTTTGTCTGTTTGTCTGCAGGATTAAAGAAAAACTATTGGTCCAATTCTCATGAAACTTGGTAGAAAGGTGTAACATGGGCCAAGAAAGAAACATTCAATTTTGGAGTGGATCCAAATCATATAGACAGAATATTGATTCTTTTGATAACAATACAATATCTGTTGATATCACAAAGTCTCTCTCAGTTCAGGGGCCTGCGATTAATATCAGATGATATAATTTATCTCAACTCGCAAAAAGGAACTAAATTATCCAGCAAGTTTAAAAGTGAACCCAGATCGATGCCTGTGTTGTATCGCAATGTTATGCATGTCAATATTGTATTAATATAACAATGCCAAGTACCAATCTTTTACATATCAGGACTGAATAAAGTTTGAATACATCTTTTGTTATATAAATTATTAATGCTGCAAATGTGAATTTCACTTTTCATAATAAAATCAATTGTCCAATAGAGTTGCTTTTGTTCTTTTTGGGTGAGGTCAGCAGAGGTCATGGTCAGCTGGATTGGTTGGTTTTTATGACAGTGTTGGTCAGTCCGTCTGCTTAACAATTCAAGTGAGATGAACAAACTGTAAACTAAAACAAATGTTGACAAAGTTCGCACTTGGGGACATAATTTGCAGTAGATAAAAGTTAGGAAATTGCAAGAAATCAGAGTGTAGGTAATTGCAAAACTCAGCATATCATAAAATGTTTAAAGTCACAATAATATCATACCATGACTTAAATAGCGTGATAATTCTGGGTTCTGGGTTCTCTGGTGTTACCCACCGCTTGTATTGACGAGTGTGCTGTAGCAGTGATGTGTTTACAAGCTGGTTTGGAGGACAGATGGGGAGTTACAGGGTTTAAATGTTCTCATTGTGGCAGAGAGTGAACTCTCCTGGTCAGTCTGACAGGATTAACCCTCCACGGCCTCTCATGGCCCGAGCTCTGGAGTCTGGACGCTGTGTCAGAGTCCTTAAGCATGAAAACAAACATCTCCCATTCAAATGAGAACAGCAACCAAATCATTATTACCTGCACAAATTCTGATTCAATAATTGATAAGGAGATTGCATCACACCTAAAACAATGACCACCATCCAGTGAGCTGGATGTACAGGAGGAGATTCTCAATAATTTGATGATCAACAGCATTTTGATTTAATCTGAATCTTACTTGCTGCCCCAAATATAGTGTCTCAGCTCCATGATCTGAAATCCAACTGCTAGAAGCTAACCCTCATTTTCAACCCCAGAAAACAAATCTAATGTAGAGGTGAAATTATTATTTGATTGATCAACAGAAAATTCTTGTGCCACAATTTTGATAATCAATTAATCGCTTTAAGTCTTTGGAAACTTAATATACTAAATGATTAATCAAGAAAACAATGATTTATCAATGATTGCTAGCTGTAGCCACTTATTTCTAAATAATATTGTAAATCAGTGGTTCTTTTTAAGTATTGGCTGTTGTGTGACCCCACTGCTACCATAGAAATTCCTACTCACCACATGTTTGGCATAAAAACCTGTGGATACGCACGACATGACATTTTACCCAGAAACTCCTTCTCCACACCCCTCCACACAGCCAAGGAGTCAGCTGCCAAAAATGCGAATTCATGTAATACAAAAAACAAAAAAAGGCCTGAGCTCCAAATAAACACTCAAAACTCAGCTGCCGTGATGCCACAAAGAAACTCACACAATTACCACAGTCTGGGAATTGTAAACTCAGCTCATTAATCGTCGATTCTGCAGGAAAATACAGCTTTTTATGATCAGCGCCTGCACGCTAAAGCCAATTAGGTGATTGAAGGGGTTTTGCATCAGAAGCTGCCGTGCTGTAAAACCAGGCTCTGAAATCTGACATTGATCGGACTGACACAGGAGGTTGAGCAAATGAAAATGCTGATTGGGGGTCTTCTGATTGCTCTAATGGCAGATGGAGCGGCCGAAGCCCATTAAACCGAGCATCCGAAGGGTTTTTCCAAATCGCCTGAGCAAGCACAAATGCCATCTCCATTCAGATCAGGAGGAGGAGACGGATAAACACTGAGGGTTCATGTCTAATCTCAGACAACATGTTGAGAGGAGGGTTGAAATCTGAAAGGTTAAGTGCTTTTTTCATGTTGGGGTAAAGATGAAAGCAACAGCTGCAGCAGTCACTTCTGTTTATAAGTGGATCTTTAAAAGTGAAAATATCAGTACAGTTCGAGTATTTCAGAGAGGCACTGTCTGAACTGCTGATGGATCAGTCAACACTTTAACTTTAAGGCCTTTGTGATATTTTGTCCACCACCATCACTGCTTGGCTGACAAGAAACAGGGACTGTTTATGTGGAAAAAGTGAATTTACAGGCATGGAATGGCTTCATCTGTCTGTTGTGATGGCATTTTGTCCTGCTCACCTAAAGTATGTTACTTTTGAACATTGAAAATAAAGCAAGAAACTGTCACATTATTACTTACTATTTTACTATTATTGCTTTTGTCCTAGTTGCACCACAAGAGGAAAGTAGGTTTTATAGATTGGTCTGATATGAGAAGAATCTCCTAAACAACAAACTGTATCTTTAACAGTGACTCTTACTTAGGGCTGAGTGTCTTTTTAAAAATTATAATACCAGTACTAGGGCTGTGACAATAACCAGATTACTGCGATCACGTGATGTCTACCGCAGGGATGTGCTCAATTTTTATTTTGAAGGGTCAATCTCATGTTGATCTTTTAATACACCTAAGGATCAGCACTGTCACACACAAGTCAGGAACACAAGCCGTTTCTCAATATGCGTTCTTCTCTGTACTTGTGTTCTTGTGTTCTTGAGAAACGTCATCAGTCTCAGTCCAAGTACTGTTCCAATTCAAAAGTTCGCATCTCACCAAGTACAGTCAAATACCCGGATGTGTTCTTGCGCCGCCCATTTAACCGAGGATGCATCGGATGGTGACTTGTGTGTACTTGGGGCAGCTACGTATCCCAGAATGCATTTCGTAGCAACAACAGCGGAGGAGTGTAACTGTTACTGTAAGTCACCAGTGTTGAAATACTACCGTTTTAGTATCATGAAATGTAGTTTTAAGATCATTTTATGCGAGAAAGTAGGTGTTAAAACTTAAAATCTGTGGTCAAATCATCACAATAGCGCGTATAGTTTAAAATTTGCTCCGACGTTTTCGGAGATGTGCCGTCCTGTTAACGGACGTCGGTGATGTCATCAAGTACATTACCGTTCCAATTGCAGAATGACTGCCCTGCGTCCTCCCGTCCTCGGGGAGACTGTACTCCCAGATCGAACTTGCTAAGTCCGAACTGGCAAGTACATGAGTCCGAACTTGGCGAACTTGGTATTGAGAAACGGCCACAGACTCTGATTGGTTGAAAGTCAGGAACAATGCATCTTGGGATTGATTAACTGTTAAGAAGACATTCCGTGCTGGGTTTGTCATCATGGAATTGTTTTACATTTCCAAACAAAAGCTGCAGTTCAAGGCTGGATTACAAAGCTTCTTGAAAGGATGCAATCGCACAGGAGCCATCATTTTAAAGGTACATTGCTAGAATTATTGTTAGCATTAGCTTAATGTTAGCCTTTCCTGCTCAGCTTACTTTGGGGCTGTAACCTCCTGCACTTATCCAGCGGTTGAGAAGCAACAGATGAGACTTTTCTTGGTGTCAAGAAGCTCTAGCACTTATTCACTGACACAGTGGAACCTGAACTGTACATTTACTGCCACACTGACAACTTGCTGCCAAGTTGAAGTCTCTGCTCCACTACCAGCACCATCGTTACTCATGAGATGCTTATTCTACTTCAACTGCACACCGCACACATACCTACACACTGCCTTATTCCTTAAAGAAACTACACTAGGCTTATGACAGTATAGTCCAGCAAAATGTAATTATTAAGGCAGTCGCGGTAAACTGCCATCCCGTGTCACAGTGGTAAGAAAAAATCCATACCGTCACCATCAGTGCATACAAATTAGGGCTGAACAATACTTGAAAACAACTAATTCCAACTATTTTGACTGATATTGCAACTGTGAAATGATTCGCGATATTAGAGTTAATTTTTATATCATTATTCTTATTTTAATTGAAAAACATGTTAACATGACTATGGTGTGATTTTTTTCCCAGGAATATGATGAAGTTGTTGTTTATTTAAGTCTGTAGAATCAGATTTGTAGCACGGGGCATCACTGTCTCACCGCATACATTAATTTAAAAGTTTTTTGACACACATTTTGCATTTGACAAATATTGCACCTCTTGCAATTTGAAAATTGCACAAAACCATATTACGATTTCGATAAAATTTTGATTAATTGTGCAGCCCTATTGTAAGTGCTACACAGGGGGACTGAAAGTAGTTCAAGTGTTACCAATAATGTTTTTACGGTGATGTTAAAAAGGTGGAACAGGATTTCACCTCTCTGTACATATTAAACCTTGTGCTGCTGCAGCCTTTACATTCATCTCAGTTCAGACTTGTGTTGAAACTGATCCAGAGATTCGGTTCGACCTGTTAGACTGCCAAAGTGACTTTCACGTAAAAGCCACTCAGGTGCTGATGTTAAATTGATTAACATAAAAGAGGTGCATGTCCAGAAGGGGCTTCATCCAAAACAAAACAAACAGAACCAATTAAAATTATTATTAGTTTTGCTTCCTGACTGGACATCAACCTGTCCTCTGTCGGCCTGCTGAGAACTGACAACCTAAAGCGGGCTGAAACAAATGTCTGTTCGACCCGCTGACATTTGCAGCCCTCAGATTTGTTGTGCTACGAGGCTGACAGCGAGGGCAGATGAATATTTATGCTGCTGCCTCCTGCGAGAAGCCACCCGGTTCTCACCGAGGATGACAGCTGATGACAAACATGTGGACTGTCTGCATGCACTGCCACGCTGCGTATATCTCAACCTCGTGGTGTGTTTATACTTTAAATGCTCCGCTTTTAAGCTTTATTAATCCACTGGAGGTTGATGTGTTTATGTTTGCAGGAGTTGGGGCCTTTCAGGACAATCACACCCTCAGCATACCGTACAATCCTCCTGACTGCACGCAGAGAGCTGCGCTGCAAAACACAAAAGCAGCATCAGGCATTGTTCGGCTGTAATTCAGCCATTAAAGTCTTTGATTTACAAGAGTTACAATTGTTTCTAAAAGTCAAAAAGTTAGATTTTTTTCAGTAATCTGCCTTATTATTTTTGGCTTCACACTTTATTCTTAATTTCTTAAGAAAGAAAATTCTTAGACTGAGGATGTCATCTTGGACTTTGGGAAACACTGACATTTTCCACCAATTTTGACATTTTAGAGATCATCTAATAATCGATTAATCAAGAAAATAATCAACAGATTGACCGATGATGAAAATAATCAT
>JAJHUR010111271.1:0-12787 GCA_027495735.1 Lutjanus campechanus | reverse complement strand
AGAATCTCAGTATTGAGGGCTATACAGCCCTCAAACTTGCCCCTCAACTTAACGTTCTGAGAATCGGGACAGCACTTGCACTTCGCGGGAGTGCGCATTTTTGAGATTGAGGGTTAAGACAGGAATTGGAATTCACCCTTGACATTTCGCCTCTCATCCAAGAAGCTTCTTCAGTTCTGACTGACTGGTTTGGGAGGTCAGGTATAAACCTCTGTGTGGTTGTTAACACCTAGAGGGGCCTGTGGCTCCTGTGCCCACCCTTCCATTGTGTGGACCTTGGGTTTCACCTGGGAGGAGTGCTCTGGGTAACATGTAGATGAAGAAGAGAAGTGCTGAGTTACAGTAGATGTAAAAGGGGCTTAAACCACGGGAATGTATTTAAACCTGCATTTTTGGCCACTTGGGCCACAAGCTTTTCACACAAGACTGACATATTATCACTTAGCAAAGATCATAAGGTAAACATGTTAGCAAACACATCTACCCAGAGTAACATTAGCATTCAGACAGAGTCGTGTGTCTAGCCAGTTTAAGGCCAATGTTAGCTCTCCATTTAGTTTTATTTTGGTCTCCACACTAATGCTCTGCTATGTTCACCAGTTAGCTGTTAGCATTGCCTCTCTGACTCTTCATTCAGGTCAATTAGTGTCAATAATGAGAGAACTACTCAGATTCTTATGCAACTAAAAGTTACCATGCTGTGAAAAGTCCTGCATTCAGAGCTGTACTTCTGTAAGTATTATCAGCAAAATTTACTTCAAGGACCAGTGTGTAGGAGTTAATTTAATCCAGTGGTGAGCTTGCAGATTGCGAACACCCTGTCGCACTCCTGGTCCAAGTGTGGAGGATTTGGAGAACGGTGGCTGCTAAACTCTCAAAATGCAAAAGGCCGTACCTAGAGATAGTGTTTGGTTTTTCCATTCTGGGCTACTGTAGAAACATGGCGGTGCAACATGGTGGCCTCTGTGGAAAAGGACTTGTGTCTGCTGTAGATATGAGCATCTCATGATAAGGTAACATAAACACAACAATTCTTAGTTTTAGGTGATTATACACTAATGAAATCATGCTTTCCATTTTCTCCAATAAGCCCTTGTAAATCTGTTTTTGTTTTAACTACTGTATATACTGTTGGGTAGTTTAATCTACAGCAGTGCAACATATACTATAAGATCATCATATGTTTGTAGTGTCACTGTCCTGTGAGAACCATATATCCATAAAAAAAATTGTAATGAGCTCAGATAAACTGTTTTCAGCTTTGTGACGATGTATTTTCCAGCTAATCCAAAAGGGTTTTCAGATAGTTCATTTAATTTAAGTAGGAGAATTTTTTCAATCCATAAAGGAACTCTTAATCCTTCAGTTCATTAGAAAAATTCAATATGAAAATCACCAAATTTTGAGATACATAGTTTTCACTACAGGAAAATCTAAAAAGTAACTTGTAACTAAAACTGTGAGACAAATGTAATAGAGTAAAAAGTACAATATTTCCCTCTTAAATGTAGTGGAGAAAAAGTATGAAGTTAAACAAAATGCCAATACTCAAGTAAAGTACAAATACCTTGAATTTGTACTTAAGTACATTACTTGAGTAAATGTATTTAGTTACATTCCACCTTGGTGTACTGTATAGTGCAACAGCTACTGCTGGCTGACGAAGTTAAAAAAAAAAGTGCTTTTTGGTGAGACTGAACCAAAACAAAACAAGCTGCAGGCGAAAAACAAAAAACAATTAGAAAAGCAAAAAAGCAAAAAGATTATAAAATGTTCTGTAGTGCAGAGGCAAACCACAATTTCATGATTATTCTCTTTGGGTTTGTCACTACAAACGACACCTTTTACGTTACACAAAATCATTTTTTCACATTATTAATATAAGAATGTCTTGCACTTCTTTAAATTCAGCATTGGGAAATGTGCTACATCATTTCACAGTCACAGTCTAAAAGCTTTATACATGAAATACTTATTTGAAATCCTTAATCCTAATCTAACCCTAATTCAACCTACAATATGAAATCAAAAATGTGCTTTTTTAACAGTGAATATTTCTCGCAGTGCTCTCGTAAAAAAAGTGTTATGGATAGATGTCTGCTCAAGTGCCAATAAAGGCGTAAGATTTAAAACCAACTCTTTTGGTTTAAGTCCCAATAATGCAGTTTCATTCAGTTGTGTTAAATCAAGACATGAAGACACGCTGGAGCATTGTAATCTGACTCAACTCAAAATGCCAGATTTAGCTGTACTTATCCTACTTTAGGTTTTAAGAGGGGCTAATTTTTTGTGTAGTTTAGGATTAAAGTGTGACTTGAGTCTCTATCCTGCGTGTGCCTCTTCTCTATCTCACTGTTATCTTCGTGTCTCGTGTACAGGTTGTTGGATGGATGCACAGATGAGACCATAACTGGTGTTCAATAATCCTTGTTCCACTGTAGGCCTTTTTTCTGTCTCAAGAGGTTCAGGAGCAGCAGGTCACTTTTGAAGGCTCGGTCGAGTTACGCAGGCATTTGTGCATCATGTATAATTTCAAAATGCTTAATCATCCTTGCGGGAGCAGATTAGATGCCTATTTCTTTTTGTAAACTTTTGAACGTCAGATACACACACATACACAAATTGTAAACAAGTTTAAGTTGTTTACGCAGAACTGTGGCATGCCGCTCCGAGGGTCCCTGTTGCCAGCTTGACCTGCATCAACCTCCTCAACATTCTGGGCAAACTTCGAGCTGTGCTGCATGCACACCTCGAAAGAGTAAACATGTTTACAAAGTTGAATTTGCTGCTGAAATAAATTTTGCATATGATCTTGAAACATCTCCTATTTAAAGCTGTAGTAGGTGATATCATCATTTTGGTTGAAATAACTAATATTAACCATGCCACTAACAATAGTTAATTGAAGGGTTCCATTAAAAATGTTTCTCAATGAGTCCCCACCCCTTTGTATTCATTTTTTTTTTTTTTTAAATTTGGTCCCAGTCTGCATCAAACAACCAATCAAGCACCTAACTAGCCAATCATAGTGACTCTGTACAAACAAGGGTCATCCAGGCACTAGATGTCCTAGTTCCTCCTTTTCTCTCTGCTAGGTTCGTTGATGGTGTGTCTTACCTCTGAGTCAGACCTAACTAGCCGAGCCAGAACAGGCATTAGTTTGCTAGTCAGTTACGACCAGTGAAATTTAGTTATTAGTTACAGTTATAACTTCTCTCATAGGAATTTAATTATTTTACCACTTATTGCATATAAAAGTAGGGAAAGTAACTTTTGCATTACTTTTAAATGTGTCTTTTAATGTCTATTCTCTTATTATTGCTCACATATTGTTATATATTTAATTTTTGTGTGTGGACTAGAGGGTTATACGGGAGTGGATTTTCACTCCTGTCCCATCCCATTCCCACAAAAATTAAGGAAAAATGATTACCATTCCCATCAATCCACAGTCCACACATATCATTAGGCATGTTAAAATATATATATATTTTTTTTAAACTATTTTTATTCTTGCTCCTGCCCACTGTCGTTGACTTTTTTTCCTGTCCTGTCTCAGTCCCATGTTGAGCAGTGAAACTGACTCCCATCATGGGAATCACTTGTCTCAGGGGATTCCCAAAAATTTGCGACCACCAGAGGACAACAATGACCAGCATTCCTGCCTAACTACACTTTTATTGCCTTGGGTTAGACAGTAGGATTTGGTTAAATAAGAACCATTGGATGTTGGATGTATGTTAAACAAGTGTTGCTACAGTTGTTAAAAGTAATTATATGATGCCAGTTTATTTTTGAAACATTACAATGACAAAAAGCAAGCTCACATTGCCTGAACTGTCTTGCACCACCATGAGACTAATGCTGTCCTCTATGGTTCACTCCACTTATTTCTCCTAAGTCAAAAGTAACAAGTAATGAGCCCATCATGGTAACTGTGTTATTTAATTTAAAGAAGTGATAACCTACATGTCTGGTAACACAGTAATAACATTACATGTCATTAACAATATTTAATTGAGGGGTTCCCTTAAAAAATGTGTCTTTGAGCACCCATCCCTTTGTATTGTAGTCTGAATTAAACAGCCAATCAGGGTTAGCTAACAGGTAACTAGCCAATCAAAGCAACACTGTACAAACAGGAGTCACAGCATAGTCACACATAGGTGAATGCCGGTGAGTGATCATAGCCTGCAGAGGTGAAATGTGGGCAGGGCAGGATATGGCGCACATAGCAATCAGTTTGCTGGTTTGTAGTCCATTTTTAGTTCTCAACCATATACTTAATTGATGTAAGTTTAGGCCATGACTTCACTGGTCAAAGGTTCACCAATGCTGAGCTGCTTTGCCGCCAGAAACAAAGGTTTTATTCAGCTCTTCGGTTACATAGATTGGAAGTGAACGCAAAGCAAATATATTCACCAAGGTTCATTTCTTGCATGTATGACCATGTTCTCATCTGTGTTCTGTGTGTCTTAGGTCACTTCTCTGCTAGGCTTGGTGTTGTTGTTTCTTGCCTCTGTGTCAGATACTGTATAACTGAGTAGAACAGACATTAGTTTGCCAGTTAGTTACAACAGTTGACAATCTAGGCATTCTGCTTCAAGCTCAGCAAAAACTGTGTATGCAGGTTTGGTGTGTCATTTGGTGGGAGGGGCTTAAAGTAATAGGAGGCAGCAGGGATTGGTTTTGTATTGTGTATGATCAAATCACCTACTGCAGCTTTAACTACCACTGACACATCCTCTTCACTGAGATGGTGAGGAGGATGTGTCTAGAGATGAAGTTTGTAGGTAACCATGTCAGTGTTATGCATGGCCTTACTGTAGCACTACATTTAAAGTGGGGCTTAAGAGCAGCCCATCTGATGTGAGCTCTGATGCCCACTCTGCTCACCCTGCTTTCCCACTTGCATTGATGTTGAGTCCAGTTGACAGAAACCTAAGAAGAGTGTTTCACACATGCTGAGTGAAGCCAAACCAAAGTAAACCGAGTTCCACTGAGCTGCCCTGCTTAGGGTTAGACATCAAAAAATTATCTGGGCCATTGCTGTGCAGGTCAGTGCAGAAATAGTTTGGTTCATGGAGTGAAAAGGGTATGTGAAAGCACTTTAGTGACCCAAATAATATGCAGCTTTTCCCGTGAATCATTTCCGCCACCAGCAGAAACCTTTAAGGTGATGTCCAGACGGAGTAACAAGAGTTGAAATCCCTTCAAATTACTATCAACGTTTTGACTCAGAGTGAATAGTCACTTCAGTCATCAACATAAAAGGGATTCAAAGGCTGCTCTGAAGGGTTCCCGTGGGAGTCCTCACAGAGATTCAAAGCAACTAAGAGGGTTCACAGACAGACTTTCACCATGGGTGCCACTTTATCACACAAAAATCAGGGAGAAAACTACAGTAATGCCGTGTCCACTGAAAGCAGGATAAACATAACTTGTCCCAGCTCATTGTGCAAGACCTGTAAACTGAAATTGCTTTCGCCAACATGAGCTTTCCAAATGATCTAGTTTCCAAACTCTTCCTCTCCTGCGCACGGCTGCCGAGGCTTTAATTACTTCTGCTGGGCCAGCGCAGGTGAAGCACATTCTCACTAACAAGGTGGTTTCCAACCAGGGAGCACTGAAACACCAACAGGAAAACAACATGATGGAGAGGAAAACTGGCGCCCACAATAGAGGGTAACCGATGCTTATAATAATCCTCCACCCAACTGATTTCACCAGCCACTGTCAGATCGTTACAGAAGAAACGTGGTGCAAGTAGAGAGGAATCCAGGGGGGAATGTGTCATCAACTGAAAATAAAGTGTGAACTAGTTTTCACACATGGTGCACATATATTTGCCACAGTGCACAGACTATATGCAGCACTGAAATCTATCTCATCGCTGAGACAAACCACAGATTCTTCAGATGGCTTTAGATTACATCATGTGAGATGAATCTGTCATAACCTGAAAACAGTGGGTGATTAGAGGTGAAGGAACGCAACAGTAATGACACATGTCCCAGATTTCATTTTTAATTAAATCACTCTCGATCTTTACATCATCTGATTTTGCAGTTAATGTATGCTGCCATCATCGTCTCTGCCCTTATTTAGTAAGTCGGTCAGCAGCACAAACACAGGAGTGGGGTAACAGCACAGACTAGTGGTGGCTCTTTGTTATGGCACCTTGCTCCAGTTGCCAGTGACAGAATCACTTCAACATCTCAATATTGTCCACAGTAGACATGCTGTGCTCTCATTCTTGTCATTTTGCAAAGTATGATGACTGTCACTTGTCAAGGCCTGCTGCAAAATGTGTGGTACTATAAATGAGGACTTAATACAGGAATCTGATTGTTTTTGTTTTTTTTTAACTTTATTTTTGTTGGTCAGAACAGGCAGACCAGGGGACAACAGACAGGGTCATCATAGGTAAATTTAAATTGTAGTATCAAGTTCCTTAAGGACATGAAGGCACTACAACCTTCATGTCCTTAATAGTCCTCTGAAATCTTAGGGTCCTTATGATCCATAACTTTAATTCATCAAATCCATGGTATTTTAAGGACGGGTATGTTCCCCATCCATTCATAATTTAAAGTCTGTTCTGTTGGTAAAGAAGAAAAGAGCAGAAAAAACGAGACAAATTTCCCCAAACAAAATATAAAGAAATCATCTCAGATTCAAATAAGACTTACTTTTTTTCAGGATTTGTTAACATTTTTTGATAGTGTGCCTCAGAGAGAATAATTAGGTTATGTTAGAGAGACATTTCACCCCAAAATCAAAATTACATATTTTTTCCTTTAGCCTGTCGTGCTATTTATCCATCCTGATTGTTTTGGTGTAGACTGCAGAGGCTGTAGAGATGTCTTCCTTTACTTGATTATAATGGAACTAGATGGCACTATTTTTTTCTGTGGTAGAATCTACCAGACCACTTTCTTTCTACTAGAAAGAAGGTAGTTCCTGCATGAAACTGCTCACAACCAAGGTCTGTGGATTTTCTTGAGTAACCAGGTCATGGTCTGGAAACAGACACTGGTGATGAAATTTTCAAATGCATTTTTGCCACTTTAAGCACTACAGACTGAGTGCCACTATAGAGTTCCATTATTTTGGAGAGAAGACAGACATCTCTATGGTCGATGTCTCCAAAACTCCGCAACTCACACCAAAACATTCTAGGTGGATAAATAGTGCAACATGTAAGAGGAAAAATATGGATTTTTGATTTTGTGGTGAACTATCCCTTTAAAACTATTCAGATTAAATATTTACATAAAAAAGTTCAAAACTGCTGTACTGCAGTGGCTGATTCATAGCACTGCTGCAGACAGTTGTTTGTCTAAGGCCTCAAAGTTCAACATAGGACGGATTTCATAGCAAAAATAACTATGCAACTGCCCATGAGACCCATCCTGATTTCACTCCACCAGTGAAGTGATTTCTATTTTGCTGCGGCTTGGTGCGCTCTGCTGCACTCCATAGATGGCAGAAGAATTCTGCATAACACCACAGGGTCATTGCAGTGGCAGAACATGGAAGAGTAACATCTGGTTGTTTGAGTGTGTTTGTGTGTGAGTGTATGTGTGTGTATATGGTCTCTCTTTGCTTAAGTTTCAGACGCCTCTATGCCCGTATTCACACATGTCCTAATGCAACCCCTTTGATCTGTCAGAGTGTGTCTTATCATACTGAGGTGCTGTATGCTTTTCCCACTCTGGCGTTTTAGCCCCTCATCCCGCTTGCAGCCCATACGGCTTGTAAGTAGCTCGCTAGAAGCCTTAAAAGCCTTAAAAGCCCCCAGTATAGGAGTTGAGCTGGGGCTATCCAGTTGACCCGACCTGCTTTTGGATCAATTACTGCACATTAATTGTGTTCATGTCAAAGCATTCGATCTGAAAGCTTCAGTTTATATATGATTTCACAAACACACACTCTCATTAATGCAAAGGCGAGTGCAAACACAAGGAATTTAGTTGAAAGCAGAGTTGGCTTTAAGAGCGCTGAGTTCTGAAAGGCAAAGGCTCTGTTCCTAATCCCTTTCCTACTTTTCCTCTTCCGTTACCCACTCCCCCATCCTCCCTTTGCTTTCTCTTCTTCTCTCTTGCAGGAGAATTCTGGGGAGATTTCTTACTCTTTCATTCCTCAAGGATGAAGCACCACAGTGGACCTGTGTACTGAAACAGGTAAGTGCTGAATATCATGATGACCTTCAAACAGACAAACGCTCACACATAAACTTCCTTCCCTCACTGTCAAAAGAAAAGCAGCCAGATTTGTGTATGATTTATGTTGCTAAAAGGCTGTGCCATGTCCACTGAGGAAGACACACACAGAAGAAAAAGAAAGAAAAGAAAAAGGGGTGGGATCTCGCCTCTGAAAAAGAGAGCGAAGGAAGCACAGAGAGACTCATCCTCGGGGACAGAGAGAGCGAGTGAAGACACTGTCGACAGGATGAAAGTTTAACCAAACATCAGCTCCCCGCAGGAGCGGCAAATCTGCTGCCGTCGCAGTGGACAGACTGGAAGAAAGACATGCAAAGAGACAGACCGGCAGACAGGACAAGACAGAGCGGCGATCCCCAGCTGTTTTTAAAACGCTGCCTCTGATACATTATTGAATATGCAGCTCTCCAACGCATCGCTGAGCTTTCCTCTCATGTTAGTGCTCAAGTTTGCATCACGTCACTATTCTAAATATAAAGCATTCGCTCACCCCTCTTCGGTTTGTTAAAAGATGCAGAGGCTGCACGTAGGCTGTGTGTGTGTGTGTGTGTGTGTGTGTGTGTGTGTGTGTGTGTGTGTGCTCTGAGTGGCACTTTTCCTTTTCTGAGGCTGGCTGGAGTTTCAGTTGAGTTTGTCTGTGTGTGTGTGTGTGTGTGTGTGTGTGTGACTCATTTTGGAAGCAAGCCTCAGCAAACTTCAAAAAACAAAAATAGATTTCATCAAACTCTTTGAAAGTCTCGTCAGATGATGCACAGAGTATACTGAGGCGAGCGGAATGCTTCACTGGGAGTCGCACACACTGTACACTGAAGGAAGTGAGATGTTATCGAGGGGATTTGATTTTGAATCAGACAGCATGTGAACCACTGCAGGTCCACAACTATCTGATGCAGAAACAACTTAGTTTGCACTTAGTTTTTCTAGTGCCCATTTTCACAATTTAATAAGTTGGATCAGGATGGACGCTCTAAGGTCAGTGTCCTAATACTCTGCGTCGGTGGAGTACTGGGTCTGGTCTACAGGTGGCAGCAGAGCAACATACCCAGCAGGCATGTTTCTGTAGTCGGCCCATTTTAGCAGCAAATCCCTGTGTAGGCCTCCGTTCATTTATCTCTCTGTCTCATCCGTGACAGGTTTTCAAGCAAATGACTCTTCCTGGCCAAGAAAATACTGTGTAAAAACCAATCAATATGTCTTTTTGTCCATAGATCAAGTGTGCAGACAGTTCAAACTTAAAAATCTTGTCTTGTTCTATTTCAGCTCCCACTTTTAAACTTCATGTTCCAGGATGAACCATGAGCAAAGGTAAGGAACTTGTCTTAAACTTGACCTTATCTTCATGTTTTTGTGTGCGTTTGCGTGTGAATGAACATATGCCTGTGGGTGTGTGTGTGTGGAGTGTATGCCTTCCTATCTATTTGTGAGGATGCATGGGCACCTGGGTCCAAGTGCTGCTGGAGGGTGTGTGTGTATGTGTGCAGTTGTATGAATGTTTGAGGGTGTGTGTGTCTCTGTTTTCTGACAGATGCTGTAACGACATGATTAGCCCTCTGGCTGCCAGTAGCTCTGTGTGAGGTTGCTATAGTGACTGTGGGTTGAGTGTTGGGGAGGCCAGAGTGGAATATGAGGGTGCCGAGGATGAGGAGAGGGGGTGGAATAGGAAATGAAGTGCCTTGTGCCTCCGGCCTGTGTGTATGTGTGTGTGTGTGTGTGTGTGTGTGTGTGTGTGTGTTTCTGTTTTTGTGTGCGTGAGTGGGTGAGTTTGTGTGACGTTTATGTCTGTTTGTTTGTGTTTTTCGACAAAGAGTACAGCATTGAGGAGACACTCATCTGTGTAATTGGGAATTTGATCAAGACAATTCACTCAAACGCACAGTCAATCATCTATACACACACACAGACACACAGACACACACACACACACAGACACACAGACACACACACACACACACACACACACACACACAGACAGACAGAGACGGGGATCCTTCGATGGCTGGAACGTGGGCTGAGGGTAACCTGCTCTGCCTCACAGACCAACACCATGAGTGGATCACACTTGGTATCACTTATCACTTAAATTGCCGCGTCAATGGAGCTGTTGTGCAAACTGGTACAAGCAAGAGAAATGCCCTCTGCCTTTGAGAGTGCAGAGGCAGTAAAACGGTGTGGTGAGAAGCACCATGCAGCTTCAAGAACAAAGCTCAAGTTGAGGTTGCTCATTAGTTTTTGTCTGTGTTCTAAGGAAGTTCTTATCAGCCCCCTTAGTCAAGACCCCCATAAGGGGTTGCAGGATGAACCCAAGGGGTTCTCTACTTTTTGCTTTTCTTTTTTGAAGTGCTAGATAATTTAACATCCTCAGGCCCCTAAGACATTGAAAAACAACCTGAGAAGAAGAAACTTATCTTTGTACAACTTGGATGTGACTTGTGACATCATTTGAAGGGGTCACAAGTAGAGTTGTTCTGATATGGGTACCCAGTATCAGAAAATGCCTCAGATGCTGCCTAAAATGCGGGATTGTGTATCGACAACTATGTGAGCCTATGCACCGATCCAATACTGTGTAATTTATTTGCCCTGAAATGGGACCCTGCTGTGTCCTCATAGTGTCCTGTACACCAAATTTCATGGTTAGTGAAGGAGAGAAGGGCCAGCTTCTACCCCAGCATCAGCTCATGTTGCAAAGTCTGCATCACTGTTACCAACTCCAGGTAAACAAAAGGTCTCTTGAGTTTGTGTCAGGAGGAGAAATAATTAAGTGGATGGTCAGCAGAGTTTATAGGAGGTATCTGAGTTGGTATTGGGAAGGGAAAAATGATACTGGAACATCTCTAGTCGTAAGCCATCATATATGTAGTCGCGGTTGGGAACCCTTTTGGGATGTTTGTGTAGTTGTCTGAAGGGATGTGCCAATTCAACTTTTTCTCTCCAAATACTCTTTCCAATACGTCATCTCAGGATATCTGCCAGTACAGAGGGCTATTCAGTACCATGCTCTCTTTTTGTACAACTTAAAATCTGCATACCCCACTGAATAGTTTTAATGTAAGACAACAGTTGCCAAGGAATTGTTGTGGCAATAAATACTAAGGGTGTTTTTATATTAGGTACTAGAGTTGGGACAGTCAGTCTTCACCCACTGAGCACTCTACCATCATAACATTGCGATTTTAAAGTCTTCTGCATTTAAGGTAGTGTGTCCTCTCCTGCATGGCAGGAATTGTTCAGCAATGTTCTGTTTTTGACATGTGGGACAGAAGCTAAAAAGAAGCTGTTGTTGCCGGTCATTGCACTATGTTTCCATGTCCACTCTTATTAAACCTGCCCTGTTAGGTGAACCTACAGTAAGACACTGGGTTACATTAGTGGCAGCAGTGTTTGTCTTTTCAATGATATCACATTCACCGTGATGTTCCATCGTCATATGCCAATTAGGTAGAAATCGCCCAAGATATGATTGCTTCGTCCTCGGCCTGGGTACGATTGCCCCCCGTCTCCAGTCTCCCTCTGCCCTGTAACATTTTGTTTATGTCGTTGCTATGGTGCAGAAAAGCAACATTCCAATACTAGTTCACTTCCTTGTTTTGGTACTGTATTTTTCTCACCAGACGTAAACTCTACTTTGTGATTATCAATGGACCATACTCAAGACCACTTTTTCAAGTGGATGTACACAGTGTTATATATAAGTTTATTGTATCATTTTGGTTTAATTGGCATATTTATTGATGTTTTTTCCTCATTACTTGTGCTCGTGTGTGTGTGTATTAATGTTATATGAGTAAACTATATTTTCTATTTTTCCAAGAATTCAATAGAAGAGGAAAAAGAATTAAATAGAAAATGCAAATGTTAAATGTTAATGCAAATATGAAAAAGTAGGAGACAGGATTATTAATGAAATATGTGACAGGCTGTATTAAAATTTTAATATTTTAATCACTGAGGTGAAAAACATCCTGTCAGGACTCTGAATTAGTTGATGTGGTGTTCCCGGGGGGCCACCTTAAGTCAACCGATCTCACTTTAGGTAACAATTTAAAGCAAACTCTGTGTCTCTGCTGCCAGTACAGTAAAAACCGTCCCCATGCTTGTCTCAGGACTGTATCGCCAGAGTGTGCAGCCCAGCCTGCTTTGTATAATAGTCATGGTGAGAGATATAATGTGCTGTACCATACGGGGCTGGCTTCACACAGGGATTACACCTAGATGATTCTTCAATAGAGAATTTAGTCTCGGGTAGCCGAGCTTAATCCGCGCCTGTGGAAGCGGACCACAGCACCGTGGAGCCATGGCCAGATATGACAGAGAACAGAGAGCAGCCAGATTAGTTCATACTAGGAAGAGGGCTGAGCTTGAAGCCGCCTGACAGAGCGTCTCCTGACAGCTCCTCCCAAATCTCTCTACTTTCTCTAATGCAGTCTGAGGGAAACATTGTTCCCCTTTCAGTCTTTTTGACTGTCTCTTTCTTTCTCCTGCTCTGCCCCTGTCTCTCCGTGTGAGGTGAGAGCAAGGCAGAGAAAGTAAGAGTGTGTGTGAGTGTGTGTGTGTGTGTGTGT
>JAJHUR010111270.1:0-30571 GCA_027495735.1 Lutjanus campechanus | reverse complement strand
TATTTGTAAAGCACTTTTCATAAAATAATCTCAAAGTGCTAACTCACATTGTATGCATATGGTGGTGTGTTCTTAACAGAGTGACAGTTTTCCTAAAATTGAATAAAAAAAATAGCAATACATCACCTTGCTTACTGTATCACTATGTATTGCAATATATTTAATTGTAACCCCTGTATCGTGGTACAGAGCCCTAATTGTGATACTTTAAGCAATGTCATATTTTGATATTTTTTTCAATGTAATTTCAGGGGAACTGCCATAGTATAAAGAACACATACGATGCATAAAAGCTCAGATAAAATGTTACTTCTTTATGCAATCAGAACAGTGAAGACACACTACTAACTAGCGGCCGGGGTTTAAACACAGCACAAAACAAACCACTGCCACCAATTTTTGTGTGCATCACAATATCACAATACAGTGTTTTGAGAATTGATACAGTATTACAAAACGTAAATGATACTCAAGTGTATTGATATGTTCTTGCACCACAACCAATATCAGCATTTTAAACAGTATTGGAGACTAATGCTGACATCACTGGGACAACCCTAGTTTGCAACTGCATAGTATTGCTGCATACGTTTTATTTTATCTGTGTGCAGCTGCAGTGTTAAGAGCTCTGTGTTTGCTTTGTGCAACAAATCACATCACTATTGCTTCAGTGTATGCATGTTTAACTTTGTTTTTTTTTATGATTTGATTCACTTTTTATAGTTCAAACCTCAAGTTCATTTTCTCATGGCAAACTTTTAGATTAGATTAATATATGTGAAAGCATGTGAACAAAAGTCAAACCAAATTATGTGTACAAACAAAGAGGTATGATTGTGCAATTTTGTTTAAGAAGCTTACCTTACTGCAGAAAACTTGCTGCAGGCTGGTTTTTCCAAGCTAGTTATTTGGAAAGCGGTGAATGATGTGGTGGATCTATTTTTGACGTTTTTAAGCTCCGGTTCCTTCTGTCTCACTCTCTTTCAGCAGCTCTCTCTCTCTTGCTTTCTCTGTGTGTGTATGTGTGTGTCTAAATATAGAGCGACATCTGCCCACTCATTCTGACAGGGAGGAAATGCTATGTATGTGTCAGCCCCAACAGTGCATTAATAGTTTCTGTTCAAAAGGTTAAAACAGAGTCTAAGTTTGCAACTCTGTGTGGGCAAGAGTCAGTGCATGCACATGAATGTTTTTTGCATGTATGTGTGTGTGCATGAATAGTGAGTTCTTTATATCAGTGCAGTCCAGTATGTTTTGGTGTCTGTGTTTGTATGAAAGAAAAAGACAAAGAAAAGAAAAACAGATATCATGTGCACCTCAGAGCCCCAATTGAGGCCTAAAGATGTAAACAGGGGGATGAAGAGATGGGGGGAAGAGAATGAAAGACCGAAAGAGAGACAAAAGGGTGTACTGTACCGAGACAACCGGAAACTTGTGGTCAAACAGGCAGCATTCAGTTGCTGAGGCAGCGCTGTTAACTCGCAGATTTTGAAAGTACTGCTGTCTTTAGAGGGATCAGGGCTAAATCACATCACACAAATTCCTTTCATTGTACACATACGGCCTGTGGAATGACCCCAAGCGCAGTGTGTGTGTGTGTGTGTGTGTGTGTGTGTGTGTGTGTGTGTGTGTGTGCATAAGTGAGACCAAAATGCTGTGAGTAAAAGTTTAGAAAAATGATTAGTTCTGCCATGAGTGAGAAGTCCGAAAATAGAAACAAATCCAAATATATTCAGCCTGGAGCCAACTAACACACAGATCAAACAGGTTATGACTCTCTGACACATTCCAACACCTGCACATACAGACACTCTCGCCCCCTCTTTCTCCTCTTCACCTCCCCCTTCAACTCTGCTGACACACATGCATACACAGCGTTTGTCCCCTGTCGCTGCCTCGTACCCTCACAAGAGGAAATACACTCAGCAATGAGTTGCTGTCCTCACTTGACTATGAGTTGGTCTCTCTCTCTCTCTCTCTCTCTCTCTCTCTCTCTCTCTCTCTCTCTCTCTCTCTCTCTCTCCCCCCTCCCTCTTTGTGTGTGTGTGTCACACACTTGTTAGTTTCAGTACAGAGAGCGTAGTGTGAGTGTGGATGTAAAAGACCTGCAGCACTGTTTGCGCCGTGCCTGTACAGAACGGGGTAAGTTTATATTCTCTTATGCTTTGATGGCTAAATGTTTGCAAAGGGAAAAAGATGAGTATGGTTTTTGGTTATTGCCTTGTGTGGTGCAACAGGTGTAAGTTTGGAGTAGACATTTTGTTTTACTTTATTTGGTGGCTAACAAGTTAACTAACCAGTTCCAGAAAGTGAAAACACCTGCTTCAAGTCTGTTATCTTCAGTATATTACTCAGAAATCTTAAAATATAATATTATGGGACATATCTGGTGTTTCTTTTACACTTGAGGTCATGATCAGCTTCATGAAGTCTACATTCATGCAAAAGCGGTGATATAAGGCTGAGTTATGATCAGTATGTTGAGAGGAGAGTTGTAGAGGTTTCAAGAATTTGCCAAAAAGTCTCATCCACCACTCTGTATTTAAAAGCAACAGTCTACACTCTGTCTTTAAACGCTGCAGGAAATGCAGTTTCCTGTGGCAATTAGTGATGTGTTTGTTGTGGTTTTGATGATCTCACATTTTATTTAGGTGTTGGATATATTAATACAAAATGGTGATTTTTGTTGAGGTAGATTTGGCCAAATTTCACTATGAATTTAGTGTTGTGGAGGTTTTAGAGGTGACTCAACCCTCCACGAGTAGGTTGAAGTTATTTATAGGAATGCTTTTTGGGGAGGGTTAGTGTGGGACCACTGCACCTTCTGTCACCTTTTAAACACCCCTGTGTGTTAGTTGATGTGCGTGTGTGTGTGTGTGTGTGTGTGTGTGTGTGTGTGTGTGGGTAGAAACTAAACTTTTAATGCAATCCCTCAGCAGTGACTACACTGGTATAAATGTTAATTATCTATATTTCACTAACAAATACAAAAATTGAAACAGAGAGACACATGTAGGTAGACAGTGGTGAAATGTAACTAAGTACATTTATGCAAATACTGTACTAATGGGTATGTAATGATACATCAACCTCTGGATCGATATGTTGATTTAATGTTCGACGATCCAATATGACTGATGCAAAGTGAAAATATCGATCTATATTGTCAACTTTAAGAAACAGCTTTATTTTGAAATTTCCATAGCATGGGTGTGTTGCTAATGTCTGGAGGAATTCAGTCATAAAATTGTTGAATCATAATTTAGTTACTTTTTTAGATTTGACATAAATGTAAGTAAATGACTAAAAAGGACATATGATATCGCCTGATATCAGTTACAGGCCTCTGAATTGAACTGAATCGAAATCGGATCATGGCAGACTTTGTAATATCAGCAAATAATGTCTTGTTTTCCAAAGAATCAATATAATATTGTATTGCAATAAAACTTGTGATTTACACACTAATTGAGTATTTTCTATTAATGCAATGCTTCTACTACACTACATCTCAGAAAGAAATATTGTACTTTTTACTTCAGTACATTTATCTGACAGCTTTCGATACCAGTTACATAATAGATTAAGACTCTTACAGTACAGCTGAAACGATGAGTCAGTTAAAAAAGAAAAAGAATCTAAAGGTTGCAGCTTAAAAGATGTGAGGATTTGCTGCATTTCCTTTTAATTATTTGAAATATTGGTTTGTTAGTTGGACAAAACAAGGCAGGGCATAGAAGAGATACATATCCTCTTTTTCAACGTATTCTCTAACTCAACACAGAACACATTCTCCACACAAAAAAGGATACAAGTCAAAGAATCAATCAAACAATATATTAGATAATACATTTTGTGATAAACAACCAAACAAACAAACAAACTTGAATGGTTGGTCCTCGAGCCAGAAGCTTATAGCTTCTGAAGGAATAAGTTCCATAACACATTTTTTCTATAATGAAAATAATCATTAGTAACAGCTCTGTTCAAAATAGTCAACCTTAGCCAACTACAGCATGATATTAAAATGCTGCTTTTACATTAATGCATGAGTAATAATAATCTAATGTTACAATATATAATTGTATAACAGTCACAGGGGACATTTTTCTGCATTGAGTACGTTTACTTTTAATAGCTTAGGTACATTTTCCTGATTGTGCTTATTTACTTGTACTTAAAAGTACAAGTTGGGACCCCCTCAAAAACGAGATGATACATCTCAAGGGGTTTATCCTAATAAATACATTTTGATCAAAAGTAACATTTTAAATGCAGGATCTTACTTGTAACATAGTGCTTTTGCAGTTTGGTATTAGTACAGAACTCTTACTCAAGTAAAAGATCTGAATCCTTCCTCCACCACTGCAGGTAGAGATGATATTTCTGAAAGCCCACCCATGAACAGAGAGAGCTTCAGAGTGTCATTCAATGTACGTGTGTAATTTTACACTCTGCTGTCAGCAAGCAGACGGAAAGAAAAAGTAAAACAGTCATAGCTAACCCACATTTACTGGCATCAGTAAATGTGGTTTTCTGCTTTTCAGCCAGAGTAAGCAGCTGTCCACCCACTGCGTGTGAGGCCTCAGACCTGACAGGACATGACTGACACTTCCTGTCCGTGTCTTCTTTCTGATTACAGCTGATAGACCCAAGATGCATGTGAGACATGACCAGCAAGGCCCCCTGGGATAGCTTGAGCAGTATGTGCAGCATGGAGCCAACAGGTACACACAACACACACTCACACTCAGTTAAACATGCAATGTTCTCAATATTTGAATATGTACAAAAAAACAAAACAAAACTCCCTCTTGAAAACACTAATTTACAGTCATTTGGTAACATGTCTCTGGCTTGGTTTATCATAGTCCTCATAGTTTTGCATCATGTGTATGTCAAAAGAAACTGTTACTTTTTTAAGCAGAAACTATTCTATTCAGTCTTAAACATCCAACATATTGACTTTATTGTCAGCTGGCTGCTCCCCAACGGTTCCAGAGCCAGAGCTCTACCGCAGCATCCAGGCTGTGCTCCCGAGGGAAACGGACAAGCAGCAGCCCCCAGACTGTTTCAACAAAGGTACAATATGATCTCCTACAACACACTGACATAAATAAGCGTATTATTGAGATTAAGGTTTTTTTTCTTCGCTCTGATGTTTTTCTATCTGTCTTGCTGGTTGGCCCTGCTCACATGTAATATATGAACTCTTACTATCAACATCATCAGATTGCATTCCTCAGTATTTACTTTATATTTATGGTAAAGAGTTTTCAAAAAGAGGCAAAATCAACAAAAAACAACTTTATTATGTTGGTCATTTGCATTCACATTCACAATGGTTCAACATATCTAAGAGATGTGATGAGATGAGATGAGATGAGGTGAGGTGAGGTAAGATAAACTTTTTAAATTTATTTGAACGTGATGATTAAATGTCACAAAACTGACTTTCTCTGTTTCTCTGTATCCAAGACTATCCTGCCCTGTAAAGTTTTCCACCCTGAATAGATATTTAATGACGCCAGGCCTGTTTGTGCTAATCACTCAGTGGAATATTGGGCTGTGTCAGCAGTGTGAGAGCTGTTCAGTTGTTAGTCATCAGCCGTATTTTGGATTAGCACAGTCATGGAAAAAAATGTGACACATTTTGCAAGTTTGTGTTAGCCCTGTGGAAATTGTGCATGAATTAATGGCTTGTGTGTTCATGTGTTTGTGCAGGCATGCTGCGATGGACGCTTCATAAGAAGGTTCAAAACAATCCCGGCAACAGCTTATCTCTGGTGTGGGTGCTGATAAAAGAGCTGGAGAAGGTACTTGGTCTCAGCAGTGGTACTGTTGACACTTTGAAACTCCAACAGTTCACCAAAAACACATTGTTTTTACACTCTTGCTGACTTGAAAAGTGGCTCTTTAAATTTGGTGGCTAACTTTAAAAACCTTTATTAATTTATGCCTATTTTAGTTGTTATAAACTTGCCTCTGCATTTCAGCCATGAAGGCCTTTATCAGGGCAAGTACATAATTACTGCCTATAGGTGGTTTGTTATACAGATTAGCAAGTATGGACCACGAAATAGTCACATGATCGGTGTAGACAGGTAAAGTCACATGACCAACTGTTCTGCAGAGGAGACCACACATCACAAATCTTAGCACAATATTAGAAATAAATTCATAGAAAAGTATATTCCAAATATCTTAAAGCCTCCTACTAGCAAAGTTTCCAGTGCACACACGCCAGACAGCATGTAATGTTTTCCCAAGGACCCAGATGCCTAACACAAGAAAAAATAATTACCAAAAACAGTAACAAAAAAGACAGAGGTCAAGCTGCCCATTCAAGCCAGGATATTGTATAGCTTTCAGTGTATATATCCCAAATTCTCTTTGTTAGAGCCTTTTTAATCTGTATTTATCCCTTATTAAGTTTTCTACATGCTCTATACATGATATATTTAGCAAATTACAACTGCCTGACAACTTATGTTTAGAATAGACAACTAGTCTAAAAGTAAGAAAACACCCAGAAAACAGTTTAGCACAATTTAATCGATAAAGTTTAACATGGTTTAAAAAATACTGTGTCTTTAAGAGCCATTTGAAACGATTAATCACATTCTTCACTCTTATTTTAAATGCAACTGAAATGTGTTGCACCTCCGAACAGTTCATATTATCCTATATAACATGATAACAACTTGGTTGAAGTCCACGTGCCTTTGCTGAATGTAGTTAAGCTTCTGGAGCAGCAGTGTTTAATTGACTAGTCGACTAATGATGTACATCCAGAATTTAATAATTAGTGATTTGATTGACTTTATTGACTATTATATGTCTTCAATTAATCAACATTGTTTGGTCTGTAAAATATAATTAAAATATTGTAAAGAAAATTTTAAAAATTGCATTTAAGAAGCTGATTATTTTTCTGTTAATTGACCAATTGTTTCAGCTGCAGTAGCGATATACAGTCCTCAGTCAAGTGAAGCCCTGACAGTGTGTGTATGTATTTTCTCTGCAGGCTGAGAGATGGGACTCTCGCAAATGCATCATTCCTCTGCTCCACACACTGATGTATGCCATCATTCAGGTACTTTATTCTTGCCACATTTTGACACTGTGAAAATCTGCCTTTCACTTTCTTTTACATACTTTTTTTTAACACTATTTATTGAATTCATACATGTAGTATCCAGAGCCATAATGAATACTAAGTGAGTAACAGTAATATTACCGCTTGATTCCACTGGGCACGTTGCGTCTGCAAAGTGTTTTTGATTCGTCTTCCACACAGATTCATGCCCCACCATTTCAGAAGCTGAGCGTTTTCATCACATGATTATGCTGACTTGCTCAGATTATCTTGATTTGGTCATTTTTCCTTGCTTTTTGTGCTTCTACCTTGGGGTAAGTAGGCTACGTGAAAATTGACCAGTTTCTTTATGCTGTTTCTTTGTCTGACATCCATGATTAAAAAAAACTTGGTGTGTACATCTGTTGGAATCACAAGCACTGTCTACAGAGGCTGAGATGAGCTCTGGCGGCACAGCTGTGCCCAGTGGAATCAAGCTGATGCTGTCTCTATTTCATCTATTCCTTCATGGGAGTGTAAGATGATTCACATGTATATGACTGAATATATCTTGTTAGCCTGAATGACACCATGTCAGCCATGTAATTTCGGGACTTTCAACATTGTTACTATAAATAGTATCCAGCAAGAGGAAGAGTGTGTTTTTGTTCCATAACCACTGTCAACAAGGAAGTGGGCACCTGAAAAGTCGTCATTTAGGCCAGTGGATATAGTTTTTCCTCATATTTGAGCAACAAGAATGTGATGATTACCATTCACTGACTGTAAAAAGAAAATTGTTAATTGTTAATTAGTTTTAATCTGTGTGTGTGTGTGTCATGTGTATTGTCTGTGTATGGCTATTGATATTCCAGACAGCATACATTCCAGACGAGCTGTACAAGCGGGTTTACGACTTTTGCAAGAGACTCCTGACATACCCTCATCCCTACTGCACTGTAGGCCTCAGCTACACGAGACAGATAAAAACTGAACGCTCCATTCCAGGTATTCAGCTCTCAGCTTTACTCTGCAGTCTAAATTTAAAACAAGAACTTTATTCATATATCAGGGCTCCAGAACAACCTGTTTGAAGAGCACCAGCTGCTAAATCAGTATCATCTTTAAACTCACTCCACACTTACAGCCTGCACACACAACACACAATTTGGACGGGGCTCAACAAGCTGGAGATGATGATGATGATTAAAATGATGACTGTAATATTTATGGGTCTTGAGTCATGATTTTGTGATTGTAGGCTGTCATTTCCCACAAAGTCCAATCATTCAGACAGGTCAAGCAAAACATGAATTATCTATTACTCATACTGTTGACACTGGAATTACATCTTATTTGCCTTAACGCTTTCCCAACAAAGGGCAAAAAGGCAGACAACACATGCTTTGTAATTGTAAAGATTTATTATTAAATAATCCAGACAAACCAAACTGAAAACAATGAATGAAATAACAAATGTAGCCATACCAAACAAGCCTGGAAGACAGCTGTCTGGAGACCTTAGCAGCCAGCCAGACCAGATGACAAGCAGAAGGCCATCACTCCAAGAAAAAACAGATTATGTTTAGTGATGTTAAATGAACTGTCCATTCACCAAGCATGCTTCACTTTATCTGCATGAGGATTTGTCATTAAATGCCAGTTTGATCTGCAGGCCTGATGTACCAGAGGATGCTCACAGCAGAGCAGAGACTAAAAAATGAGCACTATCCCTTTCAGGAGAGGTGAGTCATAAATATGAAATCACATGTCTGAGGATGTAATAAACATTTCAAGGAACTGGATATTTACAAAGGCTTATTTAATTTCCTGCTGAGTGTAGACAAACTGCCTCCACTGTCCATCACATCAAGTGTGTCGTGTTAATCCCTGCAGGGTCTTTGTTCTGGCTGACCCAGAAGTCTTCTCTGGTTCTTTGGGACAAGTCCTGCTGGGTGACATTGAGGCATCCACTTCAGCTTCAGGTGGATCTCTAGGTCTTCTAGATCACATGCGCAATGTGGTCCAACACTCCATGCAGGCTGCTTTAGGAGCAGAGCAGTGCCACGGGCAGAAACTGGCTCAAGCCCTGAAGGTTAGTGGGACGGTGCAAAATTGTTTGGCTGTGCTCATTTATTACTTTCTCTTTTCAGTTATCTTTTGTGGTCACTGGAGTATATATGTCATGGTCTGTTTGCTTTCGGAGTACTATTCTGTTCAATTGACTGCAGATTTTGCTCTTAGATAAACTTTTCTGTTGACTCACAAGGCTGCGTAAAGTAAACATAATACTCGCATTTTTCTGCATGGAACCGAGTTCAGAATTGTTACTTTCTAATCATCTTCATCAAATGTGACTTGACTTTACACTTGAAATTTGAGCCTACATTCATCTTGATGTTGCTTCAGTAAATGTGCCCTACAGAGACAGAGACAGAGAAGTTTAATGCGGGCAGATGTTATTGCAGATAAATCGGACCTGACTGACTAATGCTCTCCTTCACTGAGACCTCAACATTAACACATCATCCACCTGAAAGGACAAAGTGCATCATTTTCTAGAGCTGTGTTTAGTGTTTGTTTCTGACATGGTGGCTGCTCTGGAGGAAGATAATTTCTCATTAGCTCCTGACATCCATTTCTGTATTAAACTGAGGAAGCAAGTAGAACAGGCCTATTAAACTGGCGGCCTAGGGGCTAAATCTGGCTCTTTAATGACATCAATGAAAAAATTATTTTTAAATAAGTTGTACAAATGAGAGAGAAGCTAATCAGTCCGTCCACTGGTTATGTCTGTTGTAAACCATGGAGGCATTTATTTTGTTAAAAAACTTGTAACTCAGGCTGTTTAAACTGAGGGAATTTAGAGTCAAGCTGAATGAAAAAAGATGTTAATATTGTTTTTATTAAATCGGAAGCTGCATTGTTTTTTTACCTGTGCATTTGTGCATAATGTTTGTTTTCTAATTGTGAAAACTAATGAACTGGGAAGAAAAAGGTGTATTGTTTGACACATTTAAAATCCTAACTTTACAGATTAGACTGAAATCAGAATCAGAATCAAAACATCCTTTGCTCTTCGCCTTTTTAAAAAAAAATCTGTCCCTTCTAAAAAAAATAATTGAATCAGCCTGAAGTAGACCATGCAAGAAGCAAGTCTCTTTCTCTGACTAGTGTGGCTTCAATCTGCAAGCTTCATTTTGTGGAGGATATGTATATGTCCAGATCTACACAGTAAATGTATAGATCTGTGATACTGGGAGGAAAACAGCTAAATATCTCTAAAAAGAACCAGAACTGAAAATAATCTGTATTATATACTGGACAATCAGTGCTATGTGGAAGCAAAAATTATTGCTGAAAATTTAATTTCCTGAAACATATAGTGTGTATAACTTTTTTGTGGACAGTTTTATAAAATATTAGCATTTCATTGCAGGTTTTATTCAGAAAACTGTGTGCTTGTTTAGTTTACAATCTGCTGATGCTCAGAAAATATCACTCCACTTTGCTTCTCCTCTCTTCTCTTCAGTCATCTCCAATCTGGGGAAACCTGTTGGTTCAGACTATTGTACAACATCTCTTTGTGATTTTAGCAGTGTCCCATATTTTTCTCATGTGAATGCACAATTACATATGCTGGCCATTGCTACTTAAGGGTGGAAGTGGATGTGTACAGTGAGAGCATGTATATAACCTCTATGCTTACTACATGTAGAGCATGTTGGGAGATTACCAGAATGATACTTGAGCTTGAGAGTAGCATTAGTAGAATCTGATATTGTCAGGTGAGGATTTTGGAGATGGTGGTACACTTTTTTAAGTTTTTGCTCCTGGATTAAAAATAGTTTAAGAGTCCCTGCCGCGTATGTACGTGTCATGTGAAACATCCTGAATGAAGGTCTGTTGTGTTTGGGCTGGCGGTGGAAACGTCTCCTGGCACTGATCCTAAAGTAACACCTCAGCAGGACCAGGACACACGCAACGACAGACACGCATGCCTGTGCTACTGACCCTTCACCTCTTTGCTATTAATACAGGCTCTCTATTTGTTTATCTTCCTGTGTGCATGTGTGTTCACCAACATATGTTTGTGTGTGCTGGAACAGGACATGGGTCAAGACGTTGAGCCGTACTTTCAGGAAGTGCTGGCGACTCTTGAGCAGAGCGTGGAGGAGGGCGGCAGATGGGAGGGGGGAGCACTGAAGAGCCGTCTACAGCAGCTGTACAGAGAGATCATCGCTGACACAGACTCAGGTAGGAGCTCTCTTAAAAGCAAAAAGACACGCGAGTGTCTCTGACTCACAGCTGCTCTGACTTAGGCATACATCAACTTCTTGGTTTAGCTAATCTCCGAAGTTGGAAGGAGAACCAGAAGAACCACAGTCACTTCTGATTATGTGATAGACTGAGAGTCAAATGGAAGAAGACGATGGTGTGACTGTGTGGGATGAAGTTCTATAAATCTTAATACCAGCTGATAAAAACTTTCTAACCATAAAGATCTTATCTTACAATAGGCTGATATGCTATTGGTAACACTCTACTTTATAGCTCGGTAATAATATGGAAATAGTGAGGCAATAGTTTGATAATAAACAGGTATTAATTAAGTAATTTGTGTAAATACCATGCAATAGCTTGGTATTAATAATGGGTATATCTGGGCAATATTAGACTGAAACCTACTTAACGGCAAAACAAAAACAAAGGTTAAATAATACTACATTTAAAGATAGCAATGAGGCAAAACTATTTGGTAATAGTAATATTTTGGTATCAATATGGTAACCTGCTAACAATAAAATGGTTATATCAGTGTAATACTAGAATTAAAAATCAGCAATATGCTGACAATAATGGGGTGATAACTTTATATAATAAGATAATATAGGCTGATGTTTTCATAATATTATAGGCTGCTATCAGCATAATATCCTTATAATCACAAGAAAATTAGTCAGAATTGCTCATTTCCACATTATAATTCTGAAATTCACCCCCCCTCATGTTCCATACATTCCCTTTTATTTCAAGGTAATACTGCACAAATTAAATGTTTCATGCTGTTACTTGTTACCTGGAAAACTTGCGGTAGTTTCTGTGAGTAATGATCCTGAATCAGGGCTGCAAAATGCAGTTTAGATTAAACCAAACATCTGTAATTACCACATTATCAATGTGTGGGACCTGTTTCACAAAAGTGATTTGGAAGCACTAATCATAAGCAGGTCACAAATAGTGGCTGCATCACAATTCACAATTGATTGCCGCTTGCAAAAACTGATCAAATAGTGAGTCCTACAGGGCTCTCACTTGGGTTGTAAGAATGCCTGCATTATCTCACAAGTGTCTCTTCATTTTCTCAAGGTCATACTCATTCTTACTGAGCTACTTCACTGTAAGCTGGTGCAGTGTTCAGTGTACTGTTCAGGCACACATTGTCAGTAATGGACATATTTTCTGTGTTCACAAAGGCTTGACGTGCCAGCCGTAGCAGAGATCAAACATGTGACCTTGCCTCTCTATCTAACGGTTTCCTCCATGGTCAAATTAGTCGAGTCAGTCGTCTATATTTTTATAATCTTCCGGATATCTATTTCCATGACATCCACTCTTCTCCACACTTATTACCATGTCAGCAACCCATCCGATGAACCTGCTCTTCCCGCCTCTTCCCAGCTGGGAGATTCACACAGCGAGATAGACAGTGGTGGTTGCAGAGAGGAAGCTGTGGGGGTGTTTTGTTTTGAGTGTCATTGTGACAGTTTTGGTCTCTTCCTATCTCTCTTCCTCTGTGTGCATGTGTGTGTGTATTCTAGAGTCATTGTCCATTGGACCGCTGTGCGACTGTCCCCTTCCTAACCCAGAGATGAGCTTCCACCTGTGGACAGAGGATCTGGATATCTGTGAGTGGCCCTGGACACTGTGGGGGGTCTTAAGGAAGTTGTTACCATGAGTGAACTGAACTGAATTAGGCTGAAACTGGATTAATTTACTCAAAACTGAACTGAATAAAATGAAGAAACCTGCAATAAAGGAAAAAAAACTTAAGATACAATTTAAAAATTACTGGGAATAATTAATCTATCTTTATATATTCATATTTTTGCAAAAAACATTTTATATAAGGATCAAAAACAAGCTTTATAGTGGGTTTTCTTGAACACTGCCATTTTGCACTGTTTTCAACAATCACACAGGGGAGAAATCGTCTCATTAGACGATTTGCATAAATTAAATTCAGTGTAGCTTGGTGGTGCTTTTGAGTTTTTGAAATTAATTCTGAAATATGTCAGAAATGACCAGAAAGTGGAAGTATGAGGCTGGTTGAATGTGCAAACATCATTGAAAAGCTAATTATAAAACTTAGAAGAGAGTGTGTCACAGTGTGAGGAGTAAACTGTTCCTCTAACAAAGTTTATCACAGCTAGACTCACTAACTGCATCAAACTGATTTAAACAGAACCAATTGAAATTGAATCAGCGGATCTGCGAAACTGACTGTAACTGAGGCATGTACATTAACTGTAAGGTCTTTATATTCTTAGTACAGGACGTTTTACAGTAAAGGTATCAATCATCATAGTTGTTTATTCTGTGAAAAGCTCTTCTGGCTGCATGTGATTGTCAAATGAAGAGGATATGACCTGTCCTGCATAATATATCAATGAAGATTACTGTCTAAATCACACGTTGTGTAATGTAAATAAAGGACAGCGATTATTGCCTATGTGCTGTATACAGGGCTGCATTAACAAGCATTTAATGCTGTGGGATCACAACACAGTGGCTGACCGTATCTGTGCACTTTGTCCCTGCAGGGTTGTGAATATATTCATCAGATGGGAGTTTAATGACCTTTAGATACACAGGAGGTTTTTCAAACCTTCTTACCTCAGGTCTTCAGTGACCCAGCTCTTATATAATGCAGTTCAGGCCATATATTAAATTATGTATATACATTATATACAGTACATATATTTATGTCATTTATTACAGTTTGCATAATGTATCAATGTCAAAAAAGTGATTTGTTTCTATATACGTATATTTTGTATGTTTATACTGCGCTGCATCTGTCACAGAGCCAACTGTAATTTCTCACAGACTGACACCTACCAAACCTACATTAGTCAGCACAGTGGAAACAGTTATATTTCTGGACAAACTAAAGCCTTTTAGAGCATCCATCAGCCATATAAACAATTTTTTCATCAGTGTGTCTGTATTTATTCATATTAACAGTGAGGTAATAATGATATCATGAAGTCAAACAGGAAAACACAGCATCAACTGCTATCACATGTGCCCAGCATGCTGTGAATAATAAATGTAATCCTCTTGCTCATCTTGGGACTTTAACGACCCTATAAACTCAAAAAAAAAAAAAGATCATTTTTGATGTTTTGACCACAAAGCATTTTAAAGATAATTGGTTTAGGAATAGCAGGGACTTGCATGCTTAATTCAATAAAATAAACTGATTAAACAGGGTGTAATGTAGCTCAAGGTCAATATAGACTTTGAGTTATGTATTTAAAGGTTAATGTTACACCAGTTACAACAGTTTCCTCTCATGTGGATGAACTGAAGTTCTTTCCCAGAAGAAGACCAGCCGTGTGTGGCCTGCGGCTCACCAACAAAACAGTTACACATAGCACAAAACTCATGTCTATTTTGATGAGGCTTATGTCTGAATGTGAAGTCTGCATGTGCTTATGTTTTCTGTACACATGAGATGGATGAGCATGGCACGAGTGTTGTCCATGAATGTTGTCCATGCTGTGTTTGCATGTGAGTGTCGACCTCTGAATCACATGTGAGTGATGAATGTTAAAATGTTTACAGGGCGAGAGCTGGCTAAGTGGTTTCGATCCAGCTCCATGTCGGAGCAGTTCTCCCTCAGCCAGGACCAGGAGGACTTTGAACTGGGTGAGTCTCCCAGCGACCTGATGCCATCCGACATGACTCGCTTCTCCGTCATGTCCAACGACAGCGGCATCGAAAGAGACCTGCCCCCCAGTGCTGATCCCTCGCTATTGTCATCTCTGGACCCTGCCAGCATGAGTGCATCATGGGAACAATGCAAAAGGTAAATCTGAGATCTAGTATTTTGCTTTAATTAAAGGTCCACTTCCAGTTTCGTCTGGTTTACTAATTTGCTGTATTTGCCAGCCATTTTTGAAAGCATACCTTAAGTTTTTAGATTTTTTTTTTTTTGAGCCACTGTTTTCAATGTAATTCATCTTGAAGACACTTAAAATTCACATGATGTAAAGTCAGTCAACCTCACCAAGAACATTTACTGTAGAAAACTTGGTTTTCATTCAAGAAAACTCTTACTCTAAGAGTCATTTGCTGAGCTACGTCAGTGACATTCATCAGAGGATCTTTTGCATCACTTGTTTTGGTTTCCAAGTCTTACATCATTTTAAAATGATTAGGATTCTGAGTATGACAGTAAACCTTCTCCTTCTCCCAGTGAGCCAGATTCATCAAAGTTGACAAGGCGCGGAGGCATCAAGATGAAACCATCTGTGAAGGACAGTATGGTGCTGATGCAGGACACCCTGGAGGACCACGCAAGCCTCGCAGGAGGAGGAGGAAATGAATGGAGGGGAGGAAAAAGAGGGGCAACTCTGCAGAGGCGAGCAGGAAGCAGCGCCATGCAGAACTCCTTCTCCAAGCAGCAGAGACACTTTACTGCCAGGATAGTGGCCATGGGGGACGACAGGGTACTGGGCCGCCTGGCCAAGGCCTACTACTTCTTCAGGTGAGGGACTCATCTGTCACAAGATGATGGATGAGATTTGTGTGTGACTGAGTTGACAGAATATATTGCTTTCAGTTGTTGCAGTTGATTATTACGCCTCTATTACACTGTAGTAACTGAGATCTGCATGTTATCATGCATGTTGGTCTTACCGCACCGTGTCAACAAGAGGTTCCCCTCTTAAAGGGATACTTCATCCAAAAATGAAAATCAGTTATCAATTATATAATTAATAATGATGTTGAGATGTTGCTGTTATAACTTACCAATAATGTCTTTGTCATGACAGCTTGACATAATTAGACTTAAAGAAACTGTTTAGCTTTATGTTTTAACATAACATTAAACTGTCACATGTGATTAGGTTTGTAATTGGCCATAAGTGTGTCATGAATATTCTCCTTGACCTCCAGTAATGTGGTACATTTTGACTTGTCATAAAGATGTCATTAAGTTTTATTACACAGTCAAATGCTGTTATAATAGTGTTGCAAATAATTTTCTTGACTTCAAGTAAAGTGGTACCATTTGAAGTTGTCAGAAAGATGTCATTAAATGTTACAAGGCCAGTTTGATGACAGAGTAATGTACCGAGGTGATTTAGCATGTAGAGTTACCTAAGCACAGATAATGGATAGTTTACTTGTTGCTAAAGCAGGCTAACTGCTGTCTGCTGTTATCTGTAGCTGGCATTAGCTAGTTAGCTCAGTTAGCTAGCCACCTGATCAGCTGGCTCAGACCCATGGGTGCCAGGAGCCAAACCCAGCAAGAAAACCACCTCAGCACTGTATTCTCTGTCAAACTGGCCACATCATGTTTTTCTGGCGCTGATGATGGAAGTAAGCAAACGAGTGAACAATCTCGCTTCATTCTCATCTCCGTTGAGAGCGTACATGTGCGGTACCAACTGACTGGAGACCCCGGCCAGACTGGGACCGAACACAGCCTCAGGGACCAGTGATGGCCAGTTTTACAGGGAATTACTTTTCTCACAGTAATGGGAAACTAGATGTGGCATGTTCACACCTCATCCTAAATGTCTTATGTACTGTATGAAACACATTTAAGGACTAACAATACAGTGACTAGAAAATTAGAGAAAAATCACTACTTCTTCCATTTCAAATGTCAAATGTTGACATCCAAAACCTTTTTGTTGAGGTTTGATTGTCAAACTGCTCATTCAAGTGTGCAGCTCACTGTGAATTTCTCACGAATCTTTGGTTTATCTGCACAGGAAAAGGGAAGCGCGGAGGCTTTTTCTTACAATGAAAGTCAACCTCCAGTTTTACTACATCCCTGTTTGCAGGCATACAACCCCCGTCTCCTCTGTCAAGGTAAGCCAACTTCCTCCTGTCAGCACACCACCAGGGTGCTGATTTGTGAAAGTCACCTCAGCTTTAGAGATAACAAGACAAATAGCTTCTGTCATAACAGTGGATTAGTATATCAAAATGCACATTATAATGGTTTCATTGTGTGTTTATTTTAGGTAATAATATAGTGACTCTACATGGGAAACACTCAGTAATGAAGTGAAGAGATTCCAAAACATTGAATTTGGCTGCAGTTCACCTACGAATAAATGTCTATTTATAATATTATTTGCTTGGCTGTTTTGCTTTAAGATTTTATGAAGCACAGAGTTCATGAGTACAAAACTCCACAGATGCTTTCTATACACTAACTAGCCAGGTTCAGTGTAATTTTGCAATAATGACAAATTTCTTCTTCCTAAAAATCTGTTTTTAGTTGTCAGTTGCATTCTTTTTGTCTGATGTCATTACACATTACAATGTTTGTTAAAGTGTCTTTTCTCCACTAAGCACTTTCTTTTTCATATCCCTGTGTTGTTTGACCCTCACAAATTGCACCTTAAGAAATGCAGTAGAATTAACATTCAGGAACACATCATCTCTTTCATTACTTGCTCTCCTCCCTCAAACGCTCATATGCACCAAATCACTCATTCATAATGGTTTGCCCTGAACTTGTACAACTCGGGGACCAATTGTCTTCTTCTAGTGGTAGAGCTAAAAACATACAGTAGCTAGAAAAAGAAAACCTTAGACTTATCTTTTTTCCTCACTGCTGTTGATGTGAATTTGATAAGTTTTGGTTGAGTTTGGTTTGACTTTTGGTTCCACTTTCATGTTCCTTTTTCCAGGAAAACCTCAATCAGTCGAAGGGGATTCCCTGCACTCTTGGTTCCTACTTGAGCATGGTGGACCCATGGTACAACTCTAACATTAAGAGTTTAGGCTGCATGATTCCCAAACTGGCTGAGATGGTACGATACAATTCACAACTAATCTATAGGAAAATAGCTTTTTTCCACTGCAGGACTATGTTAGATAAAGTCTTTGTGTTGAGTGACTAATGGAGACTTGATTCTCTTCTACTGTGTTGCACCTTGTCTTGTATGAATGATCTGACACTCTTCGAAAATATCATCACATCACCGCATTCCATTTAGTCAATGCAAGACTGTTCTCTGCATAATTTGAAGCACAGGAAGTTGCATAACATCTTTCACAGCAAGGGGACTATATGTTGATTTCACTGAAACCACAGCTACAGTGAACTGAACAAAAAAAAAAGGCACCCTAAGTCTTAAACAGGAAGTAGAATTACCATGAAACGGGAAAAAATGCAAAGGAAATTCTAGAAAACAAAATGAGCTGAATGTAATAAGTAAATGATGCAGCAGTACAAGACGATATTCATGAGAACCTTGTTTTATTAGAATAATTCTTGATCTCTGGCGAAGTCCTTCCCTTCCTTCATTACTTCTAAGTACTCATCTAAATTGGGTTCAGTGTTTTTTGTCAGAAATCTACTTGCCCAAAGTAATTTTTTACTTGCTCCTGTGCAGTTTATAGTGAAACATGATACACTGTGGTAATCAGTTTTGCGATTACATGACTTGTCTCAGCATTCCTGTTTTATAAAAGCACTGGCACAGCCCCAGAGGAGGGGTTGTTGGCAGCCCTCTTAGCTCCCACGCGAGATGCTGTTGGTTCATTATGGCACTCTAACAACATTTTTCCAAAACTTCACGTGTCTTTGAAATATAACCCCGTTTTATCTGCCTTGCTCTCAAACTTGCGGCAAAAAACAATGTGTTAAATTCTGTTTATTGGGCGAGAGACTTGCTAGATTTACTAGCCCAATATGGCATTTTACTTGCTCTACACAAAGGGGGAATTATTGCTTAGCCCTGTTATTTGTAAAGCAAAGCAAAGCGTCCTTTTTCTCAAAATATTTTTCTCTAATTCCTACATCCTCAGGTTTCTGCTAGAACTTCTTAAGTTACTGACAAAACTGAAAAACGTGCATTTATAGCAAAACCATAAATTTTCAAAGCAGAATCAGTAGGGTTTGTCTGAGCTGTTTGTAAAGGCACCAGAAGGATAGAAGATTGTTGAGTCTCATTCACAGGATGTCAAATACCAATGTTTTTGGTTGTTAAAGCTTCTTGACAACAGCAAAATAAAGATAAAATAAGGAGATGCAGGCAGTTACAGGCACCACCACACTTCTAGTGGGTCATAAGTGATGATTTGAAGGACTTATGTTTATATGAGTTTCTACATTGTTTGTTTATGCAAATGTTTTTAAGTCATTTTAAACTTACAGCATCATAATCTCTGTTAGGAAAGTGACTCTGGGCTCCTCATTGAACATGTTACCAAAAGCTGTTGTATAACCCAACAAGCAGCTGACCTTTGAATGACTCATTATATTCACTTCGTACGACCAAAATGAGCTTGTGGTTACAGTATCATGCAGTCAGACTGTTAATTTTGCAAGCCTTTTTTCTTCTCAGCAACAAGCCAACCCTGGAAGGCCAAAAGACCCCTTCGTGTCTGATGTCATTTCCTACTACGTGCGTACCGGCCAGCAGCCTGTCTACTTCACCATCTACTTTGTTAAGGTACTCATTCTATGTGTAGATGTTAATTTAGGAGCATTAAAAACAAAATCTGAAGCATCTACTGAGCCTCAGCTATATACCAAAACCATTTAACACAAAAATCTCCACATTTCAAGTTCACATTTTTCAAATGTCTGTTGGTTTTCTAAAAGTTGTTTTGTTTTCTGATAGATCACATTCACCAGGACAACTAAGGATCCGGTGGAAGATGTGTTTCTTACACATCTAGAAATGGAGTTTCCTGAATTCAGACAGATCTCGGCATCAATTAGAGGTGAATTGGGCTTGCATGTACAGAATTTTTCCAATGTTTTTTTTTTTTTTTGATATGTGTGTTTTTATGTGCACAGCTTTGCATGTGTGAAAGCATGTCTAAATTTAACAGCATACCCGTTTCTCAAACAGATAAACAGAAGAAGAGTTCAGGGGAGGTATGCGGAGCTGTTGTCTCAATGAATTACAGAAAGGTAAGTTAGTTTATTTAGGTGAGGTAGTTTTCTCACATCCATTGTTTCCTTTTTGAGATTACTGCCATGGGTGTATCACTGAGGCCAAATGCCGTATCAGTTACTGGAAGAATTGCTCAGAAATTCCATATCAGATTTGTTTTTGTGCGGGTTGCCTTTGTGCGAATGCACAACCTCTTATCCTTGTATGCTTTGTATTTCTGTGTGTGCGCCCAGGTGACATTAAGTGGCCGAGACATTGACAAAGGACTCTCAGTCAGGACGTCAGGCGCTCAGATCAGCGCTATTCCCTCCAATGAAACTGAAGGTTCAGTATTATCCATAATGCACTCAATATTTCATACATACAGTCAAATTTCCCAGACCCTCTGTATGTTTTTTGTATATTTTATGATTGTGTCTTACTCTCGTGCTCACTTTTGTCTCTGCATTTGTCTCATAGATCTGAACTGTTTGACACTGACATTGAACGAATCACCAACAAAAACTAAAAACAGCTCTGTGGTGAGTCATGGCAATACCTCTCAAATTGTTGACTGACAATAGGGTTGGACCAGTTCAAAAGTTTACATACCGGTTTGATATTGAGCCAAATGCCAGACCGTGAATTCTGAATGTTACCATAAAGTTTCATACTTGACTTAGCTGCTCCCGCATTGAACATAATGGTCCATGAATTATAGTGGAGTTGCATGTTTACCACAACATGTTCCTGTAAATGTTTCACAATAAAAGGCCTGTTTGGAAACGATGTCTACTTATGTCAACTTTAAAACAGGCATCGAAAGTGTTGAGTTTATATTAACAGCATAATGCAGGAACTTTAATGGGGCAAACAGGAGGTCCTGTCACCTTTCCATCTGCTTTGTTAGTGACTGCACTGACAAACTATAGCTCACTAGCTACCTCGCTGCCAAGTTAGTCCTGGGACACATCAAAACAGAAAACTGAACAAACTACTCACTAGTTTCCTGTTTTGTGTTCTAAAATACATACTTTATGTTTTGTTAGTGTTTGTAATGTTCAGAATGTGGTGGTTTATGTTGGAAATTATATTTTTTGTGTTGGTTTATAGTTTTAACCATGAGTTAAGTGGCTGTTCTGTTTCATGAAGCCTGCTGTAATTTACAACATGTAGGAGTTTGTACCTCCTGCAGTGATCTTCAGTACAGGGTTAATGTTTATAGGGTCTACCTCCTGTCTTTAAATATATAGTATGTTACAATTTCTTTAAAAACAATGTGTAGACTCATATTAAGATAATCCTTTTCAGTTATCACTTATGACCAACTAGAAGTGTGTGGTAAGAGCTGTATCTGCAGAGACTCTGCCCCTCTGCCTGTATTTCTGTATTTTTGTCATTATTTTGCTGTGGTTTGGACACTTTACCAACACAAAATGTCTGTATTTGATGTCCTGGTATCTTTCTGGTGTGTTTACAAACAAAATGACAAATGTCAGTTCAGTCAGTTAGTGTAAAACCAAACCTTGTGCACCAGACCAGACTGGCCAAACCAACCCTAGTGCTCAAAATATAGTGAGTGTTCCTGACAAATGCTGTTTATGTTAAAACAATTCATAGAATGTAAATGGTTTATACAACAATAAATCCCTTTATCCCTTTATTTTGACATTCTCAGGAGTCAAAGATTCGGACCAGCAACATTAAGATTCGCACTTTGGAGAGTCGATCTTTCACTGTTACACTGGACAGAGACGGTCGTAGGACTTACAGAGATGTGCAGAGGTAAGAGAGTTTACACTCATCTTTACTTGAAGTGACTTTTACACCACTGAATAAAGGTCATATAAAGGTTTGCTGTTTCATTGGTTTGATATAATATTAGTGATAGCATCACTGTGATCAAAGCATCAGCAGATCAAAGGACCCTCCATGGTTTCAAAGTGGAGCCCTGCAATTTGGATTTGAAATTGTTCTGTTGGGGTTTAGTTTTTGTCACAGCTTGATTTTCACTTTCTCAACTGGATTATTTTTCTTTATAACAAGAATAGTCAGCAAATCTAGAACAAATAGCTAATATAACCTTTTAAATCATAATATTGGTGAATCCGAGTTTTTCCCAGTTTTTGTGCAACTCAAAGTGATGGGTCTGTTTTGAACCTCTTTTTGTTGTAGCATCGAGATCTCCCCATGTCTTGATCCTGGATATTGCGTCCAGAAAACCATGAGGTCCAAATTCAAGCTGGGAGAGGACAAAGATGCTGGACTGAGCAAATACATGAACAAAGGACTTCCTTTACCAATCAACACATTTGCTGGCATCATCACTTGACACATGAAGTGTAACCCTGCAGAGAAATGTGAGGAATAAGACCATCCACACTGAGTGTTTTGATGGCGGGGATGGTTGTTGCTTCTAAGAAAACAGAAGTCTAGCATGAAACATGGAAAGACAAAAAGAATCACCTCTGAGTCACACTGAGCTGCTCCTGAAACCAGAATGTTGAGGCCAATGTCTTCACATCAGATACAACACATACAGCGCATGAGTGACTTGCAGCTGATGGAATAAACAGTTGACTTGTTTTACAGTAACCGGAACCAAATGTTATTACACTGATTGAACTCTGAACAGTGATTCACTCTCCATGTGGGAACTACTTTGCATTTTTTAAGACAATCAGTAATTGCACATAGATTGTAATAAAGCCAAAGAAGAAAATTGCCTGTGATACTGGAGAGATCGACAGGGAAAATCAAGTAAGCACCTGTTTCATGAAAGATTTCAGGCCTACTGACAATTAGATCACTAATCCTGTGACATTATCCTAAAACTTCGCAGTCAATCTGGTAAAAAAAAATCGGACATGAAGGGTTGATTGTCACAGTTGTTCTGCTTCATAGACACACTACCTTTCTCTGCCTCTTTGAGACTCAGACACACATACACACACAGACACACAGACTGCCGGCCTGTCAGCTTTGGAACGTGCAGATTGTTGAAAGACTGGTACGATGACAGCTGGCAGCTCACTGTTGTTGCCTTTGTCTTTGCTGAATCATTCAATTAACTTGTTATTTCTGTAGCTGTTGCATAATGTAAGCGGTAAGGTGAAGGTGTTGTGTGTAATGTTTGGAAATGTGGAAAGTTCCTAGAACTACACTATGTTCCATGTAGAAGCTAGAACCACGTGCAGTGTCAGTAATTACTACAGAACAGAAGCAACTTTTGTGTTTTTACTGTATCAGACAGACACGTGGATCATGCACATAGTGACTGAGCTACATATAAAGTAACTGTCAGACTTCTGACTGCTGACTTTGTTTTTGGAGCCACTGACTATCAGCCAGACATGCAAGATTCTGTGTTGCATGTTTGATAATATACTAGACGAAGAGCTGAACTTGGGGACACTCAAAGTGAAACTTGCACACATTCAAGTGTATCAGCCTGAAGTTTTGAAAATCACCTCTGATGCTGCTGTTTGTTACAGTAGGAAATGATAAACTGCATTTTTTTGCACTAAAACTGCATTTTTTTTTTTTATCATCTCCTTGTGGGAGTGGAGCAACAGTGCAGCTACTGTGTGTAAAGTAATATGACTTATGACTACATGTCTTTTATAATATGACATTATGCTATGATATGATATCCTCTAAGTCACTGGTTCCTAACCACCACTTCATTTCTGTGAAGGAAACTAAATTAAATTGGTATTTTTAAAGGCAAAATATGCAAATTTTCCCAAAAAAAACAATGCAGAGACTCATACAAAAATCATCTCTCAGCCATGACCCACCAGAAGTGTGTGGCAGTGCCTGCATCCACAGAGACTCTGCCCTCTGCCTGTACCTTATTTTTCTCATTACTTTGCTGTGCTAGATGCTTTACCGACCCAAACAGTAACTGACAAATCCTACTGATTCAACTGTAGAGTTTAGATTATTATTTAAGAAATAAACTTAAAATAAATTTTCTCAGGAATTGGTTGGGAAGGTTGGGAATCACTGCTCTAAGTATAAGGCTGTTCAAGATACAACAACAAGAACACAACTATAGATCAGCTGTTAGTCATGAAAAAGATAAAGGCATTGTTTTGTTTTGTTTTGTTTTTTTCTATGCTTCACAACCACATTCTATAGCTATATTATCCATTATTCGGTTACACAGTCTGATGAACTCCCTCCCACGGGTGAGCTCTCAGGCAGTAAAGGTCAGCAGCCTCAGGAACTGGAAGTGATGTGTTATTATTGGGTGCGCAGCATAAAATCATGTGAGCATCTGTGTGTGTTTGTGTATGTCTGTGGTCCTGGCAGGGCAAAATCATGAGTTTGAAATTCATGATACATTTTGCACATTAATTTCATCTATCATATACATATATACAGTATATATATGTGTGTGTGTGTAAAGAGGATGCCATTAAAGACAAATGTAATTCTGTAAATAAATGACTTTGTTTTGTAAAAACAGTGGTTGTTTTTTAGAATTAATCTGTAAATAGCTACCTGAATATCAGATTTTTTTTATTCTGAATAAACCACGGTTTCTGAGCTGAATAAAAGAGTAAGTGTTATTTAGTGGATTTGCCTGGGTGAATGAACTCTCCAATGGCCACCAGGTGGCACTATTTAGTCACTATCTAACCAGCTTGAACACTGGTTAACACAAGGAGACTCTTGAGTGCTGCACACACACTCCTGCACCTGCCAGAGCTGTTGGAGACTGCCACACCGGAGCATCTCTTCCTCTCTCTGCCTCTACAGGTTGGTTACTGCCTGGTGATGACTCAATGAAATACGGCAGACTGCAAGACCCTCCCCTGTAGTTGTTTCCCAGCCACTGACACTGGAAGCACAGGGAGGAGAGAAGAGGGAAGCAGCTGCTGGAGCCATGGAGAAGAAACAAGGACCTCCTCAACAGTACGGATCACTGGAGCGCACAGAATGGAGCAGAGATACCAACAAACCAGGTTACTGCAGTGTTATTATTACTTGTTGATTTATTTACTTAAAAATATATCTGTCTTAGTTCTGCTAATGTTCCACTGATGTTCTTATTGACATACCATTGCTACATGGAGTTCAGTGTCTTTGGTGTAGTGATAAGTGGATTTATTGTCACCTCAGTCTGTTTCTATTTTTTAAATAATCTGTTGCATCACCATAATATTCCTGTAAGGCTTCATAGGTTTGTGTTGTCCTAGTTAAGAACCGATCAATGTATTTTTTTCAGTTGCATCACAGCCAGCAGCTCTGAAAATGTCAAGAATCCACAGGTGTCTGTTCTTCTAGTGTGCATGTATGTGTGTGTGTGTGTGTGTCCATACTTGTGTAACAGTGAGGGCCCATTACTCAGTGGATGAATAATGACCCACATGTGGGACTTGGCAGGGCATTGAACCCCTTTGCAGCGTTCGATAGACTATTAGGTCAGGAATCACTGAAGCTCTTTATCGGATATTAAATATGGCTCAACAAGAAGGACAAAATCAAATATCACAATATTTTCAACCAAATGCCTTAATATCAACATTCATCAGTATTGCAACAATATTGTGGGGACTATTTATGCTTTCACAAAATAAACACAATACATAATCTGGTCAGTATATTGATACAATATAGATATATAATAAGATATATGATAATGTATGAGACTAAATCTTGTCTTGGATATTGTTATATTGTGATATGGCATAAGTGGTGTCTTTTCCAGGTAACAATACTTAAGTACTTTTTCAGTACCATGTGTTTGAAGTGATACAGTGCGTGTTAATTATAGTATCGAAAGAACCAAAGTCATTTTAAAAAATCATCTACGTTCATTTGAGGCCTCAGTTCAGAAATAAGAAATAAGTTACCTAATTTTTTGCCTAGGGCATTTTTAAAAAAATATTACACTGGTATTGTACTGAAGTTTAAAATTCTGGGATTGTGACAACTCTACTACATGTTATGTTTTTGGATTAATATTACTCCTGCATTCATGTGCATGTTGCATTTCACTGTAGATGTTTGAGCTCATTTTAATACTTTAGAAAATGTTGGGTTGCATCATATTCTATAAGATCACCATGTGTTTGCACAATGTGTATTATTTTAGACACAATGTTTATATCGAGATATATATCGTATATCGCGGGATAGCCTAAAAACATAAATGTGTTAGAAACATTTGACTTATAAAATGTCAGAAAATAGAGGAAAATGTACATTTTTGTCCAACCAACAGCCCCAAACCCAAAGAAATTCAGTTTTAAAAAAGGAGTGAAACAATTAAATGATATATTCATCTACACTAATAGTCTTTGATTTATACATTATAATTATACATTATAGTTGTCAAATTTATGCTCATATTAACATCATATTATCACATTTTTTGTGATACTAACGCACCATCTGTAACATTGATGTGATCAGTCAGGTGGGAAGTTTAGAAACCTGTGCAGAATCACACTCAATCTGTTTTTCTTCTACACTGGAAGATTTCACTCCTCTTTATTCATCTCACCCCATTCTCCTCAGCCTTCCTCTTCTTCCTCCTCCTCCTCTTTTCCTCCTCCTCTTTTGCCTCTTGGTCTCTAATCTGGCTGATCTGTCTGTCAGGATGCTGTTATACCTCATTAGGCGTTAAGCGCATTGTGGCAGCGTAAAAAGAGAGGAGATGGAGTCGGAGCAAAGACTGTAAAGTGAGCTCATGATGTAATTCACAGCATTTTCAGGGCTTTGGATGAAGAGTGAGGGCAGGGGTGGGGAGGTATGGGGTGAAATGAGGAAAAGCAAAAGGAGATGTCGAGAAACGCTAAACTGCGAGAGAGTGAGAAAGGGGAGAAAGTGTAAAGAGGAGAACGTCTCACAGAGGTCTAGTGATGAGTCATAACTGCTCAGTGGCAGAATAACCTGTCCTTGAGAGCCTCTGCAGCAGAACATGTTGTCTATACTGACAACTCTCATGACGTACATTTCATTTACAAAAAAACATGTAAACTCAGCTCACAGTACAGGGGGATCTCCAGTCACTGACGTTTTTTGACCAGAACATGCACAAGAAAGTGGTGGTGGCTGAGATGTGATATTTTGCATATATGCAGTGTGAAAACAGTGTGCAGTCTGAGATAATAATACAAACAGTGAGTCCACTTTTCCTTTTTCTTTCACTCTCAGTTTTACACTCTCAGGTACACACAAAAACACACCACACAGAGAGTCAATGCTGCCAACTAGATCCAAACACAACTTCCTGTTCATGTACAGGTAAAATGTGCACACTTACCTCATCAAAGTTTTCTCTAAATCAGCATGAATTGTGTGACACGTATTTCGCTTTTGACATGAATTATTATGACCAGTTTGTGTTCCTCTACTATGCAAGTGAACTCTTCTGTGGTAAAGTCATGAATCAGATACTCCACTCAATCTATGTTAGAATCCTGGAGACCCCTTTTCACACTTTTCTGTCACAACAGAGAAACACAAGTGAAACTAATAATACTAACGAGGGCCCCCTCACAGCAATTAATTAGTAGTTATTCATCACACCTGTGCTTGACAATTAAGAGTGTTTGCTGCATCTGTTCAGCTGTTTTATTTTAGAATGAGCAACTCCAATTTGTTAAGGCCAATTATCAGGTAAGGTTTTTTTTAAGTTTTGGCACAAAATGAGTTAGATTAAGTTTGTTGTTTTGTTATTTGTTATTTTCAGAAAAAAACAATCACCAGTAGTACAAAAACTGTCATGACTCACATGAAAAAGGGTATTGTCTACAAATTGTATATCACTTTTTCATATGTGTTGTTACTGAAGCATTTACAAAATCTCTGATATGAATGTGGTATTTTTATTTTCTATTAAATGAACCAGTAGAGACTAAAAAGAACATCCCTGCCTCACAAGAACATGGTAACCAAAGCAAACTAACAGACAAACAAAAAACAGATGGTTGACCCCATTTGAAACAAAAAAAATATGGATTTAGAACAGGGAGGCAATTAAGTTAGTTCAGCATAAAGGACCATGATCATACAGTGGAAAGAGTACTGGAAATCTGTACTCAGTAGATATACTGTTATATTACTGGCATGTTATTCAAATGCAAGTAAATTTACTTGTAGTAAAATTGTTTTTTTTTAACAACAAGACTTGTGTGTTCAAAATGACTGGTGTTAAAAAATACTTAAGAAGTATTCTTCTCAAAAACTACTCCTAGTTTTAGTTACTTTTTAACCATTTATTTCAAATGCAGGCATTCTGTCTAAATTATTCCCAACTCTTGTGCTGTTCTGGTCAGTGGTCACGGTCACGTCTCCAAACCTGCTGCAGTGGGATGTGTTTCCTCGTCTTGTTTTAATTGGCGTAGCTGTTCTGGATACTTTTATTGGCTACAAAAATGCTGATGAAAAGTCTGGATGTTAATTCATTTGATGTTGGCTCAGTAGAAAATTGTCATTTTAGAGTTGTAAACTTGAAAAGAAAAGTCTTGAAAAAGAATCTGCCTGCTTCTGGTCTTTATGCTAAGATTGGCTAATTGCCCTCGGGCTCTAACTCCATAATTATGCTGCTTTCAAATAGTCCTCTTACGCTTTGGTGGGAAATAATATTTTTTATATTAACTTAGCATCCTTAGAAACTATGATTATTCACTACTTTATTATGCAATGCACTTTAATTAACTTAAACATTTTCAAAACATATGGGAAAGCAAAGATACTTAACCCCATTGACAGTGTAACAGTCACTGCGACAGTTCACTCAGAGCTTTCTGCTCTAAGATGTCAAGGTTGAATTGACATCACACTGACGTCAGCCATATTTTGTCATAGTAACAGTGTGTATGAAGATGTTTGCCTGTACCTCAGGCTCCCTTTTTTGTCTGTCACACAAAGCAAACTGCAGTCACAAGCCCCCTAACAAAGAATTGATGCCAGCAGGGCTATGTAAACCAGTAATTATCATCGAGCATGGTTAATGCTTCCCAGGGTGCTTTTACTACGACCCTGTAGTCATACAATCCCAGCTTGAATGATTATGATACAGTTCTCGTCTCGTCTATTCTGCCTCTTTTCATGCTAGTGCAGAATATGTGTCTTCACAGCACTTTGAACCCAGTCAGCTCCTACCTTCCCCAAGGCTAAATGTGACTAGAATAGAGATATTACATGCTGGAGCTCTGCTAAGTGATGGTGTGTGTGTATGTAAGGAGCATTTAAGGGCCCCAGGATGAGTCTGTCGGTGGTGGTATTGGTGTCTCCCTGGTTATGTCTGTCTGGGCCCACATGTTGTGCAGCTCTCTGCAGGAGCTGACAGTTATCCAGGACTGCTAAATGGAACAATTCAAGAGCAGGCGGTGGTGATTTCCTTCAATTGCAGGTCTTTGACTATCTACCTTCGACAAGGTCAGCCATACTTGGATCTTGGGTTAAATTAAATCTATTGTATGTATTTTAATGTTCCTGGCTAAAACAGATGCTGTACAAGGTGGTGGTGTGAAATGTTTGATGTGCTGGTGTATTTGCTTCTCATGCAGCTGCTGCAGCTGCTCACAGGGTATAGTAGCTACACTGTGTGAAATGCTTTGATGTCCTTTTATACCACACAAGCGTTTCCAGGGACCCTGGGACAGATTCATTAAAAAGTATTACAGAGCTGTTTGGAGCAGTAAGCCCTCACATTGATGTAAACAGTGGCAAAATGATTTATTTGAAATGATACATGCATGGACTCATACATGCATAATGAGACAGATTTTAGCATTGTGTTTATTATTTCTGTTCATCAAGTCATCCTCTGTGTGGTTAGTATATGATTATTTAATTGCCTGAAAACACAACTGCTGTGTGTGAGAGGAGACATTTCCACAGGGATTACTTACTACCATCTCATTGTTTGGTTGAAATAATCATGAACCATTCTGTTGCTCCCGTACACATGCAGAATGCTGAAATTACTTGATGCAAAGTACATTAAATTATTTATTGCCCATTGATTATGCTTGAAACCAGTATTGGTGTAGACTTTTTTCCATCTTGATCTTAGTCTGACCCTTTGCCTTAGAAAAGGGTCAGAGGGTTTCAAAATTCTTGCCAAGTAATTTTCTGTCAGCTGACTAATTGATTATTCCACCAATAACTTAAGCTCTGTGGTGGTGGCGATTGCACAGGGAGATTATGTTTTGCTGAAAGATTGACACTGAACGACTGAACAGTGAACTGCTATCTCCCTACAGCAGAACAAGGCAGGTAGACTGTCTGTATCTGACAGCTATACTGGAGGGAGGATAATTTCCTGGACTGACCCACCAACCTAGGCTTATGCAGTTAATCAGTTTGTGAGTGTGTGTGTGTGTGT
>JAJHUR010111267.1:0-12117 GCA_027495735.1 Lutjanus campechanus | reverse complement strand
GGAAAAGAGACAGCACACACACACACACACACACACACACACACACACACACACACATACATAACCTCAAACCAACCGTTTCATCACACACACCCACACTCACAGTCTTGCTTCTGGTGTGACTTGCTTGGTAGTATCCTCAGCCTCAGCTGTGGTTGTCACGCTTTCGACAAGACTTTTATTTCTCTTTCATTGTTCTTCTTACTTTTTGTATATTACAAATTACACTTGCAGCAGTAAGTATTATGCAAGATGATGATGAAGAACAAAGATTCTGACCCGAGGATGCTGTGCTCAGGTCTACACAAGGTTATAATGACTCTCCTTGGCCTCCTGGTTTCTCTATAAATATTTATGTCTGGGGTGGTGAGCCTACAGGTCGGCACGTTCTGTGCTTGGTTCCTCTGTCAAATCAGTTGTCAGACTGTAGCATGATGTGCATAAGTATGCATCGGGCAGATGGGGAAAATTATAAATTTAACTACGGCCATGCACTTCTGAACCCCCAAGCTTCAAATTTTCAGGTCTCTCTAACCTTTTATCATTATTGTTGTTGAAGAGGCCATATTATGCTTTTTGAGGTTTCCCCTTTTTTAGTGAGAGTAGCTTTTTGGTGCATGTATAATATCTGTAAAGTTACAAAGCCCAAGTTATTCTCTCCCACAGAAAACTCTCCTGGACTGCCTGTAACCCTCATTTGTTATTCAGCTTTTGCTGAATTACTTGGTGACATCACTATGTAACACATTTGTATAATGCACAACTAGTTTGGAGTAGGATTTGGATTGGGCTTGGCTTCTTAAAGGGACAGGTCACCCCCAAATCAAAAATGCAGATTTTTTTCTCTGGTCTGTGCTGCTGAAAAACTCAAAACCAGTTTCTTTTTCCAAAAATCATCACCCAGTTACCCAAGATAATCCACAGACCTTGTTATGAGCACTTTCATGAAAGAACTACTTTCTTTCCAGGAGAAGGAAAGTAGTTCCCATAGATTCTAAAGTAGCTTCCGTAGATTCTACTCTAGGAAGAAGGTAGTTTCAACATGAAGTACAGTATATGCAGTGTATGCAGTATGTCCAAAAAGATTCGTGCTACTGTTAATTTGCACAAAAGTATGTTGAACAATAGTATGCAACTGAAGTAAGAGTAAAACTAAAAAAGATTTCTTACGTCAAGAAGTGTTACATCACTAACGAACACTCTTAACTGTGCTTGGTGCCAGACTTTGGTGCCATATTTATTGAAACCTATGGGAGATCCATTCCCTAAAACCCAACACATCTATGCTGTATGACTTTTGATGAAGAAATGGCTCTAAAAACAAAAAAGAAAAAAGAAAAAATGAAAGCACGCACTTCAGAGAATAGCGTACTGACTGATTTTTCCAAATGTACACATTTGCTTTTTTGCTGTTGATCTCAAAATAGTATGATTGACACTGTATCTCCCATAGGTTCATTCATTAGCACTGGCACCAAAGTCTGGAGCATTGAATGTTTGTTAGTTAGCAATGACACTTTCCACTTTTTCAGTTTACTTGCTGAAAGAGGCAGGAGCTAAAACTGTGCTTCAGAGGGTGAATAGAGATGCTGCAGCTATGGCCAGTATGAGAAAAAATGATGTGTTTTTGAACGTGAAAGCATGTAAATACAGTATATTCTAGTAGAATCTCAAAATGAAAGAATAAGCTTGAAAATCCAACACTTAAAGGGCAACGATCACGATTCTATCATGTATCTGTACAGTATATCCCTCATGTGCACTGTGTGAACCAATGCAGCTGGAACGCGGACCAATGGAAATGTAATTCACACTGTGAAACCTTAATATGATCTCAGCGCATGTTAAATTTATCGTATCCAGATTTACATTCAAAATCAGTCAGTATACTTAATACTGTATTAAACCACATTTCACTCAGTAGTTCAGCCTAAGCTTTTCTGGGCACAGTCCATAATCCGCTTCAAAATCCTGTGCCCTCACACGCCTTTCTACTGGCTCTACTGTATATAGGAATTCTAGTACATAATGCCAAAATGTTGAGCTAGCCCATCCTCCATACAGTAGCAGTGAATCCCTTGTTACTTTACTGTCAACTGTGCTGTTGGTGTATTGTGGTAGTGTCACAGTATACTTAGAAGTATGCTAACAAGTGTTTTTTTTATGGTTAGTTAGTCTATTATGCACTGCAGGGAAATATCTTTGATGGTACACAGAAGAACAGAGGAGGATCGGTGATAATAGGGCACAGGAGAGGAGAACAGGTTTTAATGGGGCAGAAAAAAGGAGACATGTTTGTGTATCTTAACCACAACAGTGCCATCAGTGACTCCCGTGCGTTCCTTGATCCGCCGTGACGAAAGTAAAGACACAAACATGTTTTTTTTCTCTTTTTTCCTGTGCACGTGTGCTTGCACTCAATTTGTATGCATACATATGGGACGTTGTGACAGAGTATCTCTTACAACATCCAATTTAGTCCTCTGGTAGTTCTTCCATCTACATTTTCTTAAAAGTACAGCATGGAGCTTTTAACTGGTCATGAAACTCAATGAGTCTCAGTTTAATACTGATGCCTCCATATGACCCACATAAGCAAATGAGATCGACCATGAGGAGGTTGGCTGTTTTTTTGTTTTTTTTTACTGTAGATAGTTATTCTTAATGCTTGCCAGTGGGTTGGATTCTCCTAAAAAACAGATGAAACAAGCCTGTGTTTACATTTTCCCAGATAAAGTTGTAGTGAGTAGTATGTATGTAGTATGTACAACCAGTCAAAAGAGTGCAGGAGGAGGTTTTTTTTTTTTTTCCAGATGATTTTATATTTTATATTATATTTTGTCATTAGTAAGATGGAAACACTGCCGCTTTTGTCTATAGGGGCCTCCAAAATCAACAAAACATTAAAGTTCCTTGTGGTAGCTTTAAATAAGTAAAAACAGTGTGAAATAAGTGCAGTTTTTTCCATGTGAATCAGCTTGTATCCGCGATATTCTTGAAGCAAATGGTAATTTTGATTGCACTGACCTTCCCTTGTACATGTTATTGCTAATTATCTCAAGTGGATCCTTGAAACAGGTGAACTGCAGTGAAAACACAAATTAATTACCTCAGTTTAGTGGAGGATTTTTTTTTCTTTTTCTGCAGAAAATAAGCTGTAAAGGATTAGTGGTAGACTGGAGATAAATAAATTGGCAATGTATCCGTGTTTCTAAAGCTGTAAAAAAGACTTTTCAGCTGAGCATATTTCGGAAAAGATGATGCTGTATTGTATTGTTTGTTTAAACCTGTGTGTGTGTGTGCTTAGAAATTTGTGTGCCATAAAAAAGACACATTCAGTTCAGTAAAGGGGACGGCCATTGTACTGCTGAGCAAGGCAACTGTCAGCCACATTTAAGCTGCACGTTATGTCCTGCATTAGCTCATACGTACATGCTGGTTGTGTATAAATGCGTGTGTGTGTGTGTGTGTGTCTATGTATGTTCTGCAGGCACACACAGTACATGCAACTGTCAGCACACTACAGCACTGTATATCAGGTCCATGCAGCACCATTAGATCTTTCTATGACATCTGATTTACACGGGCTGTCAGGCTGCCCTGTGGGGCTCTCTTCACTTCCTGGAATAACTTACACCTCCTCGGCAAAAAAAAGCATTGAAACAAAGACTTCAGGGTGGAGATGCATTGTGTGTATGTGTATGGGTGTGAGTGTGTGTGTGTGTGTGTGTGTGTGTGTGTGTGTGTGTGTGTGTGTGTGTGTGTTTGCATGGCAGAGGCAGAGCCTGGGGCAGAGAGTTCCTGCAATGCTCATGATTTACACACACACACCAAGCTGATGCTGAGGGAAGGAATTAGATAATTAGCTACTGAAAATATCGAGAAGAGAGACATGCAGTGTTTATTTATGTGTATGTGTGTGTACACGTGACACGGGGGGCGTGGTGTGCAAGTACACAAGACTAAAGATTAAAGATGGGACTGATCCAATCCAATAATCAGTATTGGGGCTCGATATTGATGTATGGCATTCATCAGGTATCGGACTTACAACAACGATTCACACACAAAGTGTTTGCTATGTGTTTTCTATTTGAAAACATTATGTTATAACAGAGTGAATTTACAGCTAATTAGCAATGCAATTCCAATTTATATAAGAGAATGTGTTCCAAATTATTGTCCTATGGTACAACTGGAGTGAAAGATGTACTAGCCACCTCACTCATGATGTAACAATAAATCAGCAAAAATGACAATTACCAACATAAACCACCATGTTCTGAACAAACACATAACAAATGCAAACAGTAACATTTGCATTTTGGAACATAAAATAGTAAACTTAAACTCTCAGCAATGCATCAAGGGAAATTATGAAAATGAGGGCCATCTCTCAGCCTATCAGCTGCACATGAATGTCACATGCCAGAATCCAACAGCGCCCCACAATTGTTGAATGATGCGAGTACACAATTTAGATTACACAAACTACACAAGCTTTCTAGACTACTACTACTACTACTAATACTAAATAATCATAAACATCAAAAAGAAAAGAATGGTGGTATCAGAGTGGTATCGGCAGATATCCAAATTCAGATATCAGAATCGGATTCGAACTGAGAAAAAAAAATGCTTCGGTACATCTCTACATAAGATTGAGTGCATGTGTGCTGTTTGTCCATCCTCACTCTCACGGTTGCAGTGAGCTGAAAAGGTGAGCCCTCTGCTTACTCCAGTTTTTACTCTGGTGGATTAGGGGCATGCTGTGTTTGGCGTAAAGCTTCAGCCATTCACAGAGCGCCGAGCAGCGAGGAGGGTGGGGGGTGAAGCTTTTTGTTTGTGTATCCTTGCTGTAAGGATAATGATGTGATGAATGGAGAGAGGGAGAGAGTGGGAGAAAGAGAGAGAGAGAGAGATTTCAAGGCTAATGCCTGGGGGGATGTCAGACAAACCTGTGTATGTGTAATAACCACGGAGGTTAAAATGCTACACCGGCACTAGAGATGGCTGCCAAATATTTTGACATCCACTCTACCTCCTCCGCACAGCTGCTGAGGTTGAGCGAGAGAAGGCTGATTTACAGCAGGGAGAGAGAAATTGATTAATGTGAGTGAGAGGAGGGAGAGACTGGAATGTGAAAGAGTGTGGGCAACAGAGGTGTTGATGTACAGTCGGTAAGAGAGATCGGGAGAGAAAGAAAGAAAGAGAAAGCTGCCTGTTTGCCTGCCTGCAATGCCCGCCTGTCTGTCTCCCTTGATTTCTTTCTCCCAGCGCTCTGCGCCTAAGGATGCGTCCATAGTGCTATTTGTTTCAAGGTTGTTCTAAATGTGACTGATGTGTACAGCCAACGTGCTGTTTGCTTTGCTTTCCTTCACTATGGCCGCATGCAAAAAGACTGTCATAGCTTATTAAATGTGGCAGAAAAACACACAGCACAAGTGATGCAGATGGACTTTTCAAACAGGGTTATCTCCAGCCTAACCTCACACATACAGGGGTGAGTGTTTAATGGCAGATTTCTTCATCCCTGTGAGCTGTTGAGTGCTGCTACAAAACCTGGTTACGGGCTGCGAGATAGGTCACTTGATGCACAGTGTTTATTACCAATTGAAATAGGGGGGAAATTACTTTGCGGCACATACACTCTTAGAAATCAGGGTTCCAAAATGGTGGTGTCTGAAGGGCTGAGGTTCTACACAGAACCATTTGCTTCTGAAGAACCTGTTTTTTGAAGAAAGGGTTTGTCAAGGGTTCTTTGTAAGATTAAGGGTTCTGCTGAAGACCCTTTTCACCCAGAGAACCCTTTTTAAAAGAAAGAATTCTTCAAGGATTGTTGAAATCCTTGAAGAATTCTTTGATCAAGGGTTGGTCAGCAGTGTTTTGTAACATAAAATAAAAAGGTTTCTTAGTAGAACACCCTGGCTGGGTTCTAGAAAACCCTTGCGATATAAAAAGGTTCTCCATAGAACCCCCTCAGTGTGTTCTTGATAAAACCCATGCAATATAAAAATGTTCTCTGTAGAATCCCCCTGGGTGCATTCTAGATAGAACTCTGAAAGGGTTCCAAGTGGAACTTCTAAAAAAGGTACTAACAGGAACCAAAAAGGGTTCTCTGTGAGGACCAGCTGAAGAACCTTTAATGGTTCTAGTTAGCATCTCTGCTTCTAAGAGTGTAGTATGGTTGTTTGTGTGCATGTGTGTCCGATGCCTGCATAACCCCCCAGGGGTAGTATATATAGATTGCGTCTCTCATCTTCTTTTCATTCTGGTGCGTATGGATAAATAACTCTTGTTCCCTTTAGATTAGCCGTGACCTTTCCGCCCCCTCTATATGCACCTAGCAGGCCCCTTACAACCCCTTATCCTGTGATTGCATTGTGAATCCTTCACAGTAACAAATGTCAACTTCATTGATTGGCCATCTTCGCCCAAAATAACAGACATCTAAAATGAGGGGTGCCGGCGTGCTGCGGGGTCCCCGGGCTGTGCTGAGAGCGTGTGTCGTGAGAGATTGCAGAGAAAATAGAAAACCTTACTCATTAACTTCAAGTCCACAGCCCCGAGATTTCATGGATTAATCAATGCTAACCTACTTTATCAAAGACACTTATCTTCCACATACAGAAATCTATGCATGTCCCTGGCCAAGAGGTCGATAGCAGGAAATATTTCACATTGCCCACCTTTTTTCCATTACTAATTCTCCTTCTCTTGCCCCTCTCTCCTTCTCTCTCTGTCTTCCTCAGTCACTGCATCTGTGTCTCTTCTTTTGCCTAAATGTCCTTGGGATTGGAGTGCGCGTGCAGAAGGGAGACCCATATCAGATAACTTATTGGTTCATTTTGCCCATCTCTTTCCAATAATGTGTAACATTACCAGTGTTATTAGATAGGAGATTAATGGTGCTTGGCCCTGCTCCTCCTCTTCAGGATGGGACATAGAGGAGAAAAGATAAAGGAGAGCGAGAGGGGAAAGAGGGAGGGGGAGAATGAGTGAATCCTCTTTGACTCTGGAGGCCTTAATGTCTGACTTAGCCCCGTAGTTAGAGGGTCATTTCGAGGAGCTGACTGACAGACAGCAGAGCCCTCAACTTCTCTATCTGTTCCCCCTTTACCCCTCCATCCCTCCTTCGCCTCCATCCTCCTCCCTGCCTCCCTCTCTATCTCTCCATCTTCCTGAGTACTACTGTTCAGCAGCCTTTGATCCTCCTCCTTCACATCAATCAATGCAGACAGCAGCGAGAAGAGAAAGAGAGAGGAGAAGGATGACTTGTCTTCCAATGCTTCAGGTGCTGTCTCTGCCATGTCAGGCAGAGGTCTGATGCTCTGTTTATTTATGCACTTATTTATGTATTTATTAGGCGGCGCCGCTCCCCTTCTGTGCTCCCGTTTTTTCTCCTCCTCTTCCCTCCGAGGCCCAAATAGACGGTAGGCAGGGGGCCGTCAAGTTATTTGATTTCACCAGAGTCATGATGCTGTAGACGCTGCTGATGTTAACAACCAAACCAAATATCTTCATATCCATATCTCCACTGCCTTTTAAATCTGAGAGGATTTTCTACATATTTTAGAGATAAGGGTCCTAACTAGAACCATAAAGGCTTGTCCCCATAGGAGAACCCTTTTTGGCTCCTGGGAAAAACTTTAATAAAGGTTTCACTTGCATGTTCAGAGGGTTCTACATACAACCCAACACAAAATGTACCTTGAACCATCTGTTAAAGATTTCATCCAGAGCCCTCTTGGGGGGTTCTATCCAGAATCTTTCTATCTTCAAAGGTGCTAACAAGAACCCACCCAGCGTGTTTTACCTGGAACCTTTTTATATTCCAAGAGTTTTATCTAGATCCCACCCAGGGTGGTTCTACTGAACACACTTTTATATAGTGGTACAAAGAACCTTTGATGAATGAGTTCTTTAAGGATTTCAACAATTCTTGATGATCCTCTTCTCATCACACAATAGAACTTTTACGCAGAACTCTTGATGAACCCTTTATTCAATAAAAGCCTCCTCAGAAGCAAAAGGTTCTGGGTAGAACCTCAGCCCTTCAGGAATAACTATTTTAACTCATTAAACCATTGGCTTGTCCCCATAGGAGAACCATTTTGGTTGCGAGTTAAACGGTTTATAAAGGTTCCACTTAGAACCCATTCAGAGAGTTCTATTTAGAATCCACCATTATAGCTAGAACCATCTGTGAAAGGTTCTATTGGGAGCCCTTCTATGGTTTATTGGTTCCACCCAGAACCCTCTCTTCCACCTTGTAAGGATGCTAATAAGAACCTACTCAATGAACCATAGACGAAAGAGTTCTTTGGGGATTTCAGCAATCCTCGAAGAACTCTTTCTTTCAAAAACGGTTCTTTGGATGAAACCCAGAGGAACCCAGCTCCAGAAGCAAATGGTTCCAGGTAGAACTTCAGCCCTTCAGGAAGAACGCTTTTTGAACCTTTATTTTGTCAGAGTATATCTCTGTCTGTATTTCAGCTCTCTCTGTATTTCCTCATTTTCTTCAGTCCTCCCCTCCTCCCTCCTTCTCTCTCATTTCCCCTCTCCCCTCTCTGCTCCCTCTCTCTGTTGTATGGAGTAATAACTTGCTCATTATTGGATGTAAGAAATATCTACTAAGAGATTATGCCAGATATAAAAAGCTCACAGGTGATGGGAGTCAGAACCTCTTTGCATCCCTAATGAGGCCTGGGGATTGCAAAGCACGCTCTGCAGAGACCGAGCATCCTCCACTAGCCCTGCGCTGAGGCCTAACTCAGCTTAGCGAGAGACAACTTGGCCCAGCTCAGCCCGGCTCAGCTCCACTCAGCTTGGCTCAGTTCAGCTCTGCTTGGCCTTGGTCTGTGTAATTAATGTATTTACTGCAAGCTCATCTGCTGTTGGTCTGTCAGTCATTAGGGCTTGGGAGTTTTGTTGCGTTGCTGTTTGCACCTCTGGCTTCCCCTCATCTGCTCACTTCTGCTGCTTAGTTCTGGGGAATGAACTATTTTACCTCTCTGGAGCTCTGTCAACTCAAAGCAGTACATTTCTCCTTGCATTTTTAGTCCACCATCCTGCCTGCCAAGAACTGAGAAAAGACTGCCAATTATATCCAAATACATCTCTCTCTGTTCCACACTTTGGGTTCAAGATGTGGGTTATTATTGTTTCAGGGTATTAGGTGATGGTTTTTTGTTATTTGGTAGTCTCCGGTCAATATTCACTTAATTTGTGTGGCCAAATTTATGTTGTAACAAGCATTTAATAGGGTTTCGTTCACATTGAGGGTTGTTCTACTGTATATATGTATAAATATGGATACTTATTAGAGTAAACATCCAGCAAAAACAGCTCCTTGGGGGTCATTTTGTTTTATGGCACAGTAAAAATTTTACTTATTACAACTTTAAAACTTCTTTGGCTTCCAGAATAGAGGTCTTGGCAAGTGATGATCAATCAGAGGCTCTTTAAAATTAAAGGAACACAATAAAGGAAATAATGCATAAAGTTAAATATGTATGAAAAAAGAACATGAAAACAAGAGTGTAAGCTGACTGAGGAAGGATACTCCGCACACACATACTGGGGCTTTTCCATGGGCCAAATCTAACCATGCTACACTGATTTGCATATCCATTACCTCTCATAATGCGGCGAGCTGTGCTGAGTCACACCAAAGGTGGACCATCTCAGGAGTGTCCGACCCGCTGTGAGGCGGGTTGCAGTGATGTCTTTCAGGCTGCTGGCACCCTGTGATTTACTGTGTGAGTTACTGCTGTTGAAAATGCAACATTTCCTTATTTGCTGCTTCATAATAAAAGCTATTAATTAAATATATAAATATGATATTAATTTTAATGTGCAGATTTTATAGGAAGTGTTTATTTGCTGTTTTACAGCCACTTGACTTGAGCTAAGCTCATCATCAGTTAAAAGACATACCTTCAAGCAGGTAGCCCCGTTGTAATGGAGATACAACCCCCTGCTGTGCTGGGCTGACATGCAGAATCAAGCCGAGTCAAGCCAAGCCAGCACATGTGTGTGGAAAAGGGGTATATGTGGCCTGTTTAAATGGATGGAAATAGGACTGCAACTAACAGTTATTTTCAGTGTTGATAAATCTGCTGACTATTCATTGTTTAGTCCATTAAATAAAAAAATGTGAAAAATGCTCATTATAATTTCCCAGAGCCCAAAGTTATGTCTTCAAATTGCTTCATTTGTCCAACCAACAGTCCAAAACCAAGAGACTCTTCATTTACTATCATAAATTACTAAAAAAAAAAATGCAGCAAATCCTTAAGAAGCTGGAACCAGCAAATATTTGACATTTTTGCTTGAAAACTGACTTAAACAATTAATTGATTATCAAAATAGTTGGCAACTAATTTTCTATTGATCATCTAGCTTAATTGTTGCAGCTCTGGATGGTAGTTGCTGAGCAGCAGAGTGGCGGTAAGGAGGAGGGAGGGGGAGCAGAGGGGGAGCAAGAGAGGAGCTGAGGAACATCTTTGCCCACCACAGGAACAGCGAAGGGCAAATGTTTGAATCATTTAAAACTCCAGAGACATGGATCTGTTACAGTGGCCAATGGCAACAGGGTCTGTCTGTTGGAGTGCATGGCACGCCTTGGGCCATCACTCCTCCTTTCTATCCCTCCATCTCTCAACCTCTCCATTGCTTACACTTAATTGCCATGGAACAGGGAGGGGACAGGTAGTAGTAAAGAAGTGTTGGGGTCCACAGGAGGAAAAAAAAGTGAATTGTAACTAACTGAAAAGTAGAAGATTTTAGGTGAAGAGAAATATCAAGATGGAGTGAAATCAAGGTCGAGTTTCAGATTATATGACAAAAAAAACTTTATTTATATAAAACTTCAAAAACAGAGTTTACAAAGTGCTTTGACAGACAAAGCAAAGAAGCAAGATACCCAGGAGGCAATATGACGGAGTAGTAAGAGATAAGAACAGGAAAACTAGAAAAAATGTCAATAAGAATAAATAAAAATAAAGGAAGCCAATATATTTAAATAAAGAATGTCAATATAAATAAACATGAATGAAAGGAATAAAAGACTAAAAGATTAAAATGGATTAAAAAGTCAACTTCATATGAAAGCGAGTCTATAAAAATGGGCTTTACGGAGTGATTTAAAAGGTGTCACTGATTCTGCAACATACAGTATAATAAGTGTAAAAAGGCACACACCCATACATACACACTCATTCACCCAACAACACAGAGTGAAAATTTTCCTCTTTTTAGACATCTGGCAGCCTTTATTTGGTGTTTGTTACCCTCTTTGACCTGTGGGGACTATTAAATGTCACTCCCCTTTAAGTGAGGAAGAAAGACAACTTCACCTAACTTCGGAACACCGTTAAAGGTCAGACATCGCTGTGGTGACAACTACCGGCCTCAACACACACACATACTGTACACTGCAGAAAAAACAAACAAACATGCAGGTACAAACTAACTAACATTTAGCTGTCACACATACATGACCTGCTCACTATTTTCCTCTCCTCTGCAGTGTATCTCTCTTTGATTGGCTGAAGTTTTGCCAATGGGTGGGTGTGTTTTTTCCTGAAGGTGTCACTTGGGATATCAGTTATTGATTGTGATGTTTTTATTAAAGGAGCTTGTTTTTCTTTTTGTTTTATTTTTGCGAGAGAGAGAGAGAGAGAGAGAGAGAGAGAGAGAGAGAGAGAGAGAGAAGAGGCATTTGCAGGACACATCGTTACATCCACTCTTGCTCCCAGGCTGATGAGAATTAATGTACTGTCTAATTTTCAATGAGTGTGTGTACCTTCTCTGTTTGCTTGGCTCTGTATGTGTGTACTAATATATATACATATGTTTTTTTTTATGTATGGGTACTTTGTTTACAAACAAAAAATTAGCATCCCAGCTCATTGAATACTGATACTGGTTTGTCACACTGCTTGACATCTCATACTGATGCACAAGGTATCTTTTTGTGGCTGTATGAGATGCTGCCAGAAAGCCTTTTTAACATGTGTTTATATTGTCAAATTAGCATCAGGTATTGGCAAGTAGGCAAATCTATATATCAGTCTGATACCACATAATAATAATAATAATAATAATAATAAT
>JAJHUR010111262.1:0-15538 GCA_027495735.1 Lutjanus campechanus | reverse complement strand
AAATGCTGTAATGTAATATTAATAACTACATATTTTGTTATTGTTTTAATGTTAAGAGACCACTAGCTGCAGAATTTACATACTGTGCATTTAGCCATAATATGCAACATTTCCACATTAAAACATCTAAAAATACTAGATGTGTTTTATATTTTGTTGTGTACTTACATGATCCCAAATAATCCCAATAATGTTTAAAATCAGGTAAAATAATTTATACAAGGTAACGGTGCATTTCCTGCTAGCTGTTGCTAGCTAGTTACTAGCTGCTGTAACTTCCAAGAAAACACAGGATAGGTCAAATACATCAGAAAGTGAGGAAGGAAGTCCAAATGTGTCTAAATGTAACAATAGAGAGGCAAAGAGGGTTTAGGAAAAGATCATGGTTTGTCTCTGTCATGTGGATGTAAATAGAAACAGTGGCTATTTACATATCAGGTAAAATAACATTGTGAGGGACAACGATGTTGGTGTTGGTGATGTACTATATATTGTGTGAGAGGAGAGACAGTTCACTGAGTGGTCTAACACAAAATTAAACTATGTCAAACTACAACTTTCTTGACTTGTAAAATAATCCTTTAAATTGTCAGACATCATACTGTATGTGTAATTTGTGACACAATTCAGACTGAATCACAAATTATTTGTCTCTCTCCATTGACTACCATATATATTTTTTCCAAAGTAAGGTCCCATGGGGCACACTGGAAGGGGAGAGACTTTGCCTGTCTATGAAGACAACAACTCCCATGATCCCACGCCACTTCACAAAGTAAATCAAACTATATCTTTATTTTAATTTATAATTATTTTAATGTCCGACGGCAGAACTTCCATACTGTGCCTTTAACTTACATTTAACTCTGTGTTTCATATTCTGTCTATTGCTGTGAATCTGTTTAATCCACTCTTTTCACATTGTTTAATTGTGGACCTGACCCAAATACAGCAACTATTCATCCCTGTCCACTCTTTTCATCTGAACACACACACACACAGAAATGCTATGTGAGCATGCACCACACACAAAAACACTTACACACACATTCACTCTTCCATTCAAATGAGCACTTTATCCTGGTGAAAAGAGCCTCTTCACTTGTCCCTCGCCCCAGATTTCAGTACTGAAAAACACCACTGCTGTGCAGGAGGTGAGATATTCTCTCTCAGGTAATAAAAATCTGTCCATTTCTCTCCTGTCATCTTGGCGTACATAATGGAGATATGTTGAAATCTGCCAGCTGTGGTGTGGTGCTTCCATTCAGCAGCCCTCACTGAGATCTGATAGGCTGCCTGCTAAAGAAAAGAGGCTGAGCTGTATGCCCAACCAAGGACACATTATGTTTGCGTTTGAATGTGTGCAGTCCAAGTTCTATGTGTGTACGTCCAAATGTAAGGAGTGTCTGTGCCTCTATGCAAATCTAAGAGCACACGTACGCATGTAAAATATGGAGAAAGCTCTCCACACAACGGCTTAACATTTATCTGTTCCACTCTGAGTGAGACAGCGGCGGCTGCTGCACATCTAAACAGTTATATTTGCATTGGTGTAAAGTAGGAGGGGACGGGGGGAAGCTTGCAGGACATCTTGTGTGTTTGATAAATGAGTCTTAGCTGCTCCCCTGGGTGCTACTGTACAAGTGGTGGTGGTGTTGGTGGGAGGGGTGGCAGAACAATGCGCATGTCAGAAGCAGAGATTAATGGTGGTTTCTTCTCTTAGAAGTGCAGGTCCGGCTATGCCCATCAACCAGGGATACTGGAACAGCTGCTGAATTACCTCTTTTGTTGCTCACCTGTCAGAGCGCAGTCTGGCATTTTAAAGCAGCAGATAGGAGGATCATCGCCATGTAGGGCTCTTGCTAAATAGTTGTCTTCCATTGTGTTGATGTAACAGTCCTATAAAGGTCCCTGTTAGAAAGTCGGGACTAAAAATGCTCACTCCTTTATAGAAGAAGACAGAAAGCTTTCATCTGAATGTGAACACCTGGCAACACTAACCGCTGTAAGCCTGCTGCACATGATGTTCCTTTCCATTTTGATGTGTGATTTTGTGTTTTTCTGGGATAACTAGCCCAAAATTGATATTACAAAATGAACCAACAGGTTTTCTTTTCATCCATCTAATCAGAGACTCCATTAAGCTATCTGGTAAGCAGCAGGGCTGTCTCCACATGTCTTGTCTGCGATGGAGCTCATAGTCATCTGTTTGCCAGCTATCTAATGTCTAAACCTCAGATTACCAAATCTTTCCCATGGCTGTTTTATGCACATTTTCAGACAAGCCCATATATTTGTGAACTGTTTAAAATGTCATTATTTTGCACTAAAGGGGAGTGGGTGGTTTGGGGGGGGGGGTTACTTAAGGCCCCAAACTATGATATTATCATGATATTTAAGCCACAATGTGATATGATATTATTGCCATGACATGAAGAGTAATATATTGTAATTTATTACCTTTATTCATCTGAAAATTATGTTCCCAAAGGAAAACTTTGTCAACATTTGTTTTATCTAATAAGGTATTGTTTTAAGTCGGTTCATCTCACTTAAATCCCCTGCTAACACAGAGTCGTTGCTTCAGTCCTTTTTTGCAGAAAAATGGGACTGTCAAGCAGACAGACTGACCAACCAATGCACATGGGAGAAGTTAACCTTCAGGGCTTCCTGGCAGAAAGCCATTTCTAGCAGAAATCTTGCTATTTTAACCCAAATCATGATTTTTTTCCCCTTTGAGGGCAAACTTCTCCCAACAGACCAAGTCCTGCTGAGCAAGACTTGAACAGCACCATCTAGTGGACTGAAAATTATTATTCTAACATTAAAATACAAATTTGTGTTTGTAATATCAATAAGTTATGTAATAAAAGGTCAATACTAGGTGTCTGTGTATTAATACAATAGTGCCATGAAAAATATTACAGTTCTATGTTGTAGCAATCTTTTCCCTACCCTTATATGTCATATGACGCTGTCCAGTATCAGAAACAAAATTTAATCATAAAGAAGACAGACAGAGGGCAATAGAGAAAGTTGTTCCATTATAAAAACAGGAGAGGGTTTAATCTCCTACTTGCATGACAAATAGTTATTTGAAGTGGCAATAATCAATGTTTTTTTTTGTATAAAGTATCAAATAACAATGTGAAAGAGGTTGCTCATCATGATGAGCCTACAGAGAATTATCACCTGAATTTGCAGCTCCCCTCTGGCTTTATGGAGCTTCATAGTGAGTTTAAGCACCTGTTTCAGTGAGAAAGCTCTAAACTATCCCTGTGTTGCACTACCAGCTCAGCACCGAACAGCAGACACACAGTTAACGAGAAAAGAAGAGGAAGAAAAGCCATAAGGGGGCTGTATGGGTGATAAAGTGGTAAAAATAAAGGTGAGACATTCAACTTCTGGTCCTTCGCCAGACAGGCTTATGTAACATTTCCCTGTGTGGAAGAGGAAATGAAATCTGCAAACGTTAAAGTAAAACTGTGCACATCCTGCATGCTTGTTAAATCCAATGTGTCCATGGCATATCAATCTGCTGTGAGAGGGCAATGAGGGGCCCCTGAACTGGCTTGATTGTAGCACTCAAGAGGAAATCAGCTCACTATGCAGAATAGAAGGGCTTGTGTATTGTGTTATACCTCTCATTGTTTCTTTCATAACCCCTGACTGAAAAAGTGTGACACTGAACAATTAACTAACTAAAACTTAACTGTGCAAAGCTTTGATGTTACCATGTTCACATGTTAAACAATGGTACCTCTTTACAAAAAGACTACCCTTATAAATGATTTATACCGGGTCATAAACAGGTTGTCAATTGGTTGTACACACTTTATAAATCATTAATAAACAATTGACCTTTCCTGAGTCCTGCCCCTTTTTGCTCTGTGCTCCAATAACAGTTGAGCAAACCTGGTACCCGGTGGAACCTCAGTGAACTTTCAGCTGACCTGTTTCCTGTTCTTAGATATGTGCTAGGCTCATCTTGCCAAATTTTGAAGCTGGTTAATCCTGGGGGACAAGTAAGAGCGACATATGGTTACATCTTCAGATGGCTAATGTTAGCAAAACACAGTCTAACTAGCTAGCTAACGATTTTTGTTAATTTGCCAGTTAGTTAACCAGCTGTCACATCTAACTATCGGGCTAATGATTAATGTACATTAGCTAGTAACTGTACTGTACAACTGCTGTAGCTTAGCTAAGATCTGACTAGATTATATATAGCTTTTACAGGTCCCCCAGAAACGTCTTTTAAGCATCCTCAAAATCTGTTTTCCTTTTCATCATAGACAAGCCTATAGCATATAGCCTATGTAAGTACAAGAAACTATGTTTTTTCCCAGGAAGGCAAAGTCTTAACCAGCCTTACTCTGACTCTGATTGGCTTCATTGATATGGGTCATTTGAGTAGGGCAGGTCATGCCTTTGCCATCCTGGGGAAAAAAAATATTGCATTCCAGAAACAGGAACATATCTTCCAGATCTTCAGACATTTTTCCAAATTCATGTCTCTTTTCATCTGATGTTATGTGGCCAGAACATATCACTAGATTACATGTGAAAATTAATTAGAAATGAATTAGAATTAATGACAGCCATAATAGGTGAATAGATCATATGTTTTTTTTAATTACATTTTCCATAACTGGGTATGGATAATCTGGGGTGGTAAGACATCTTCTAGCCACCCATCTAGATCCACTCCTGCCTCACAGCAATTCCAAATGTGTTTTTGACCTGCACAACCTGTTTCATTTGATGTGTTACCCAAATATAGGTATCATTAGAGCAGAATTTAAAGGGTGCCCTTATAAAGTGTTTGTGTCACCAGGAACTTTCTAAACAAGACATTTAAAATCTGTTTTTGTCTCTGACCTTAATTGCTGCTGCAAGCCAAGTTTTTGTCACATTTTAATGCACTTAATCTTTGCTCAGTGTCAGCGCCGGCTCCTGAGGCCCATCTACAAAGACCTAATTGCACAACAAGCACATTACGAATCACTGGAAACAACAGTGTCTGTGTACAGAAGACCCAAGGCTCTTTTAAGCCGCGCACTGCACAGTAAGTACAGCCACCTCCGTCCTTGGTGAAATAGCCCCATGGATCTTCATAAAGAGGCCACAGCTTCCTGCACCACAGCAGCTGACATCCATCTGAGTCTCCCACTAGATGTGTTTGTGTGTGTGTGTGAGTGTGTGTGTGTATGTGTTTGGTGAGGTGGCAGGAAAGTACAGGGAACAAAGAGGCTGGTGAGAATGTGACATGTCCAGCGGCCATCAGCGTTTGTTGTGGGTGTTCACTGTATTTGTCACACTCACCTCAGCATGGAGATGAGATGGAAGATGCTGGTGATGGGAGACACAGCGGAGGGGAGGGCAGGCAAAAGGTCACATGCAGCATCAGAGAAAGAGGACAGGAGGGAGCACGATAGAACAAAAGTCTCAGGAGAAGAAGCATTTGAATGCAGACAGAAGGAGATATTTGCAACAAAATGGGGGTGGATTTAGATTTCTTGAGATTGTTAGAAAATAAATGCTGCATACATATTCAGATAAAAACAACAACTCTGATCACTGTTAGTTTGAACAACACTCCTGAATTTTCCTTTTTATTCTTTTATATTTTCTTTTTATTCCTCCTTTTTATATCCTATGTTTGATTGTGATATATCCCAAACATCTTGACGAGACCTAGAGGCTCGCTTTTTTAATCTGTTCAAGCTTTACTATGATAATCCAGATGACGGTGTTCTTGGATATTTGATTGACTTCATTATTCTAGGCAAAGTTTTTAATTCACAAATTAATCCAGATCATTTTTATAGATTGCACCCTTTCTTTTCACCCTTTCTAACTAAATTCTCCAACAAAAGGAGTGATAAGATTGTGGAATCTTATGAGATGTTCATTTATTTATGTTTATTGTTTCTTACTGCACTATTTCCATTTTTATGTCCTTATATGTATTTAGAGGTCAAAGCAGTGTAGCTTGTTGTGGCTCCCTGTTGTTTTTTGTTCTGATTATTCTTCCACTACTCAGGCAAAAAATTACATTCATTGACCTCAAGGTGGTGCTATAAAAATAACGTTTTATATTCAAACATTTTATTTTAAAATGGCACAGACTCAAAATCTTTTAATCTCTCTTTGCATCTGCATCATTACATCAATTAGTGTTCTGCTTTAAAAATGTCAACTTGTATGACATTTTCTCAATTTGATCAAAATCCTGTTTTCACAAACTTTTCTCAGGCCACCGAGCTAATCAATGCAAATATGTGCCGGGATCACAAGCCTATATTTGGTTTTGACCAAAATTGACCATTTCGTACAATAAATGCTGCTTTCAAATGTTACTTGTGAACTTGTGGGAGGTTGTGTATGCAACTCGTGCAATTTCCACATTGAAAGGACGTGACTACCACAAGAGAGGGATGTTCATATGAACCCTTTTTGTGAACACAGTAAAGATTTGAAGGCAGCATATAATCAGGAATGGTAGCGAGTTCTGATACATTGTTTATGGATAGTAAGTTACTACACGGTTGATGATGCACCGTGAAAATACTTAACTTGGGCCTCAACCTGCTTGTATTGTCTCCATATGATGCTTCTCTTAAAGACACAAGAGCCTGTAATAATAACTCACATTTTACAAAATGAATATTACATACTGATCACCAGCAAAACATTTCATCATGGTTTGCTGACTGTATGTCCACTGCTGTCAGTGACAGCTGTGTTCACCTGATAGTCTAACCAGCGATAGCTATAGACATAAGTTCATGGGTTCAAATAATCAAGTGGCCAAGTTCTACTTGACGGCACCATGTGACAGATGGATTGTGAATTCCACCTTCTACCGAGGCACATATAAAGACACTTGGTGGCCTGGTGATGCTATAACAGGAGATTTACATTTTCACAACTATTTGAAAAATTCTTTAACCATTTTAATCTCTCAGTTTTTACAACCTGCTTGGATTCTGTTAAAATCTGCTTGTAGGTCTTGTTCTCATTTAAATTTGTTTTACATGTGCTATTATTCCACACTTGATTATTTGCATGTATTCATGTCGTTGCTAATTTTAAAAAGTTGATCAGCAGCAGCAGCAAAGAATGTTTCCTTTATTTATTTATCTCTGTTCTCCTAGTTCCCGGTTTTCTCCCACTTCACATGAAATGCAGAAATCAAGTCATAAATACATGCCAGTATTGAATTTAATGGAAACCACTAAATAAGTGCTTGATGACAGCTCCTTCAGCTGCCATATGTTATATTTCTTAGCAAACAAGCACGCTTGACTTGAGTAGTTATTGTTGAGAGACTTGACAGTGATTGACTGTGATTACTTTATGTGGCCTATCTCATCCCCCACTGAGACATTTTTACACATCTTACCATACTCTGCAACATAAAGTGACATGAGAGATCCCTATAGGCTGCAGGGATTAAGTCATGAAACAGGCAGTAGCAGGAGTTTTCAACAGGGGTGTCAGAGCTACAATCTCAGGTCTTTTGTGTTGGTGTGGTTACACAATGGCGCTGACAGGTGGGACAGGTTTGATGCACGAATCACAGACTAGTCTGCTCTCTGCAAATGTAAGAACTCTGACCCCTTTTTCTTTTGAGTATCTTTTCCTTTTATTCTCAGCATATTAAACCCCATAATGCAGAAAAGTGCTAAAATAAAAACCTTTCTCACAAACTGAGCTTGCACAGCTGATGAAGGTGATAAAACACACAAATGACCCAAAAAAAAGTAAGTGATGTAATAAAAAATTATTACATCAAATACGAAAAAATAGTTTGTGTTGTAAATGTTAACATGTGCATGAACAAACATATGCATATTCTTTTTCTTTGCCAAAAAGTGATCTATGAACAAAGAAATGTGTGTAATCTCCAACCACAGATATAGTGTATTACAAAAATCCATTGTATTTAACCATGAATTACACCTGGGGTCTCTTTGACTCCAATCAGAGATGGTGTGTCATATTCTGTGGCAGCAAAGTCATGCCTACAAACATGGAAGCCCATTTTCTCCAATGTGATGGAAAGAAGATGCTGTGAGTCATTACAGTGAGAAATTTAGATACTAAGTCATTGAGAAAGTTTCTCATCATTATGAGACACTAAGTCATTATTTTGAGACACTAAGATGATATTTTCAGATACTAAGTCATTATTTTTGAGACACTTTTTTGTTGTAATGACTTACAGGATGGTGGAAATTGGATTTCATACATATGTAAGTAACTGTCATGAAATCATTGGAGCTAAACTATCCGACCTGTCAATTCCTTTAATGGACGTTATGTTCTGCAATCTTCAGGGCAGACATGTCTTCCTTTTCACAGTGAATTAGTCATATGAGCCTGTCTGTGACCTCTTGCCATCCTCTGAAGACTCAACGCAGCGAGATGCCGCCCTTCTTTTACAGCTGTTCAGGAGACTATACAGTAGTTACACAACTGAGAGAAGACATGCTAATCAAAAACATGTTGTTTGTCCAAGTGTTTGACCTATGCCTCGCAGCTGCAGACAAACCATATGACTGGCCTTTATTGAAAAGGTGGTGTGCATTTGACTGGGCTAAGTGGACCATGGGTTAAGAAGAGTATAAAGGCTATTAGCACTCAATGCTTGGAGGCAAGAAGAGAGTTACTGATGACCAGCTCAGGGTTTTCACTGCCAGTTGCCATCCTAACCTTGGGCTCTACAGCTTAAATTACACCCTCACTTAGTAGGTACTTGGACATAAACACATATGACACTGTTGTCAGCATGTTTACTACAGGTTTGCCTGTTATAAACTGCATCAAGTCCCCTCGGTCACATGCACATCAGGACATTACTGTCACATGGTACGCTTACTGTACAGCATAATTATGTTATCTCCAATTACAGAAAGTTTGTATGAAAACATTTTTATGTAAGTAAATCACATGCAGAGGTTATTCGTGTGTAGCAAAAAACAAAACAACATATTGATCAGCTGGAGCTTTAGGAAAGATTACAAAGGCAGATGGCTCCCTCTGCTGGCTCCCTCTACTGTTGACAGCTGATAAAGATGAATATTTATTTATTTTGGCAAGATATTTGATATACATTGTAAAAAACTAAATAAATAAGAGTGCAGTTATCCTATAAAGAATAAAACATTGGTAACACTTTACAATACAGTGCGCACAAATGTGACGGTAATTATTAAGGATCAGATAATTCCTGACTAACTATGATTTGAGGAATCATTGGTAATACTTACTCCATAAAACATCTGTGAATTGAAATTCTGATCGCTTTCTTCATGAGTATTTACTAAGTATTTGCTCATTCCCTTATGATGGCAGACTCCTTAGTAACTATGATGTATCACTTTACGTGAGGCAGAAAAAGATTAACTAATGATTAACTAATCATTCGTTCATTAGAAACCCTCACTTTTTTCTGTAGAGTAAAGTTTCATCAAAACATTTGAGAATAAAACATTTTGGGTCTAATGACTGACCAGTCAATGCTTAATTAATCCTGTAAATTTTAAACAGCATGTTTTACTCACTCTCACAGTTTTCACTTGTTTTTTCTTGATTAGACCTCTTCACGGGGCTCTGTGGGTGCACATCTCCTAGTTTCTGCTGCTCCTCAGGTTTCAACACAGAACATTTTGACATGTCACAGTAGGAGAGGCACAGGCGCAGTAATATGTGTAAGTAATGAAATTTATAATGGTTCAGTTTCAGGGTGCTGGTATTGTGCGTGCTGACTCACTGTCTCACTGTCATGACTCACCGGGACACTAGAACAATAGAACAGAGTCATCATTTTCCTGCCATGACAACCAGACACCTAATCAACAGAATGAGTGAGAACACCTGAGTTTACAGCAACTTTATTACACTATCACAGTACCTCCTGCAGAACTACACTACATGGCCAAAAGTAGGTGGACACCTGAGTATTATACACCTATTAACATTTCTATTTCCAGTAACCTGCTTTTGTAACAGCCACCAGTCTTTTGGAAAGGCTTTTCACAAGATGGAAGTATACTTTTGCCTTGAATGTTATTGTATATTGTGGAATTAATCCCTACACCACCTGTGCACTCTTCCTCTCTCTTCATCTTAAAGTAAACTGAGAAAAAAAACATTTAACCACAAAACCAGTTTCACATTCACAATAAGATAAGACTAAATGGGGCCTCTTTTCTGAGTGGTTCCTTAATTACAGGAAGGGATCTGGTAAAAACTTATACACAAAAGAACTACAGGCCTACAGTTAATTAAGCTAGTTGGTATAGAAATATAAATCACGGGACAGTTATTGAGTGAAGGACCTTAAGAATTAATAACTTTGTGAAAATTTTATTAGGTGGAGGCTTCAAATAAGCCCTCTGGGTTTTTTTGCCTCTCCCTGCACTGTATTTCATTTTTCATTTTTGTGTTTTAATTGTGCAAAATAAAACCACAAACTAAACTTTCATTTAGTTTAATTATACCTTGCTGTTGTTTTGGTCTGAGTCTCTTTTTCATGGTTTTGGCTATCATGCAAATACAATTACAGGAAATCTTAATGTGATTCTGCCTGCTAAATATTCTGATATTTCAGAAATGTGCACAAAAACATTTACACGTGAATTAATCAAAATATTTACTTCGGCAAAAAAAATCATTTAAGATCATGTTTTTCACACCGTATATGATTAATTGTACATAAATACAATACAGTAACAGATATTCTTAAAAAATCTTTTTCATATAAAGATGAACAGAATCATATCTTGTACTTTATTATCTTACATAATCATTTTGTTTATTATTTAAAACAATAAGTTGTATTTGCAATCCTTAAAACAGGAACAAAAAAGCTAAGTGGCACAGTGGAGCAAAAAATTATATTTTGTGTATGTTTCTAAACCATTTCACTACCGTATGCTCCTATGTAGGGCTGCACAATTAATATGAATATTATCGAATTTTTGATAAAGGTAAAATGTGGGACAAAACAGCATATAATGAAGCACTATAGTGCTGCAGAGATGCCCTGGTCTACAAATCTTGTTCTCCAGATGTATAAAAACATGCTAGTTTGCTACAGACCCCAACAAATGTCACATCATCATGATTTAAATTATTACTTCAGTGAAAATGAAAATGCAAAAATGATCATTCCCACTAATTGTGAATCATATTGCAATCGTAACATATGTCAAAATAATTGCAATATGATTTTTTTTCCATATCAGCAGCCCTACTACTCTGCATAGTTTCTCAGATTTACATCTTGCAAATCCATTAGTCTGTCTGTGCTGTTTGTATCAGGCACCCTTAGGTGCTACTAGTTGCTCAAAATGCCACTGTTGTCTGGGGTGATGGGTGCAGGGGCGCAGGAAGAGACCTCCTGTGTTGTTGGCTTCTTTTGGGCTGCTTTGTGGGACCCCACCATCCTTTACGGCCTCCAGACACAACTGGGACTGCTGGTGGACAAGTTGACCGCTCAGCTGAAGCAGAAAACAGACACATGGAGTGAGCAATACACCCACTGTGACATATACATCTGGTCAGATATACAACATAAAAGTTTAATTCTCTGCCTTGCCTTTATGAACTTCCACCGGAGCCCGTTGGGGGTTGGTCTGTGTGTGGGGCACGGAGATAAGACCACACCCTCTCCCCTGGCATCCATGCACAAAGCCCCCATTGGACCCCACCGCACCTCGGACTCAGAGTTCAGATCGCAGTGCTGCAATGACAAGAGATATCATCTTTGCCACTGTGGGCATTACCTGTCTTTCTATCTTTGACTTTCACGACTGTTGTCATAGTTACCTGGCTGCCTGTCCCACTGCATGGTGCTATGTTTATGGTCCCGCCCTGCAGCCCCTGCCCTCGGGGGTAGTCGGCACAGCTGCCAGTGCCGACATTGTAGAGCTTCACACAGGCATAAATGGGACACATCAGTCTGTCATGTCAATCAAGGAGTTATCAGAGATCCTCTGTGTGTGTCTGTGTGTGTGTGTGTGGTACCTCTCCTGACAATGAAGGTCTGTCCTGTGGGATGTAAAGTTGTGGATAAACTGTCGTCAGGTACCAGTGGAAGTTCCTACATCCCAGACTTTTCTTGAGCCGCAGACGCTCTGTGATGTTGGGGCTCTCAGACTGAACAAAAGAGAAAAAAAAAAGAATTGCTGTATATCCATTTTGACTGATTTGGTACACTCTTTGGCAATCTCTTGACCAAATCCAAACATACACACCTGCCTGATGAAATGAGCGAGTGTGTCTCTCCTGTAGAAGATCTTCCTGTATGCATCCATCCAGGTGTCTGCGATCCGGATCTTGTTCCTCTGAAGCAGCTCCTGGTCGGGGAACTGGTAAGGCAGGTGGTGACGGTTGAGGTGGGCCACACGGGAGCAGGGAACCACCTCCATGGAGCCTCCGCATGACCACACCTAGGATAATAGGAAAAGCTTTATCAAGGGCTCTTTCATATAATGTCATGAAAGATTATGACAAGAAGTACTATACTTTGCATGCTGGTGCAGAAACAGTGTAAACACCAATTTGCTCACTCAACTTAAAAAGTTATTTAAAAAGTTTGTGAATTAGTTTAAAGCAGTGGTTCTCAAACGGTCTCAAACTTTTTGACAGTCCTGTCTTGAACATTTTCGTGGACTCTACACTAAAATACTGTGTCACGTATGAATCGGGTTTTACCGTGAATGGTCTTCTACGCTCTGTTTTACATTTTAATCTTTCACAAAACATGCTACAAATAAGTAATATGTATTTTAATGGTCATCTCAGTGGTCAAGTAACATTTTTTTTCCTCTCATACTTGTGCACTTGTCAAGGGGCCCAGACATTCCCAGACCACTATTCAGTCTGAGATTTCCATTTGCAAAAAGCGTAATGTCCCAGCGCAGCATTCCTGAGGCCCTGACAGACGGCAACTGAATCACTCAGCCACAGCACCACTAAAAAAGCTTATGTGACTTCAGATGAAAACAAAGGCAATCTGTCACCTCTCTGTCCCATGTGAGCTGGTGAATTATTGGAGGATTTGGATGGAAAGTTGATAACAAAAAAAAATTGCTTTACCCTGATTGATAGCTCAATTTGTTCTTCACCCCACAGCAGCATCCCCGGGTCGTAGGCCCCCACACTCTGGAAGAAGTGTCTGTCAATGGCCACAACTCCACCTCCTAATGCTGGACTCCTGTCATACACAGAATCAGCATTACTTTACTGGCAAAGAACAAACACAGGAATTTGTCTTCGTGTCACTGGAGCAGAGAGACATTACAACCTTCAGAGTGTTACAGTCACAGTCTGCAAGGAAAAACGGATCACAGCACATAAGCCATGACCTTGCCTTTTGGCTTGTTGTGATCCTTGAAAACAAATTAATGTTAACTCAAACCTCCCTGTCAAAGGTTATATATTTTTAGAACCTGTTTATCATCTTGTGATCCCTCAGGTCTATCTTGCAACTTCTTTGAGGATCCTAAACCTCAAGTTGATTTGGAGCATTGGCTTGCAACTTGGGGGTTCCGACCCTCACTAAGGTCCCCAAATCAACAGGGGGTCACAAGACCTTCTTGATTTTAAGGGGTCTAAGCAAACTTTTGTTTTTTTAACATGCAGTATATATCTACAGCATTTCATTCATTTCTGTGAAGAATATTAAATTAAATTGTGATTTTAAACTTAGATTATTATTTAAGATCCTTAAAAAAAATCTCACAGGATAAGAACACAGTGAAGATATGAGATTGTTAGGGAATTTTCCAATGTTAGGTATCATACTAAGGCCCTGGAGTCATTGAGAGGCCTACACTACCTTTTAACAGACAAGCTTTCTCTCTTTTAGACAGATGTCTTCTCCTTTCAGATAAACAAGGGAACAACCTGATAGTGTTGCTATGATGGCTGAGGTTGGAGAGGTGTTGTCTTGTCTCTCTGAACGGAGGAGTAGTAACTGTAATCTGGTTTGGATAACACTGAACCTGAGTTGATGGGAGCAAACACTGCTAAGCTGTGGTCAGACCTTGTGTATTCATAATTCCTGTGTTTGGATTTGCAAACCAACAGGCTAATTCAGTGTGTTGGGTCTGACCTTATTTGGGCACAAGTTCATTAAGACCTTATCTGTGAATGTTTAAAGACTATCCAGGAGGACTGAAACTGAACGGAACATCAGGACAGAGCTTGCACTGATTATTTCTTCATTCTCCTTGGCCAAGTATTATTAAACCAGTTTCAGCATAAGACATATTGGACTCCTGTGTACTTTCTCTTTTTGATGTATGGGCAAAAAGATAAAATCCGTGACAGAGAAATTGTGTTCATAAGAATGGAATGACACAAAAACAATATCTCGGACACAGCTGTCGTCAGCGTAGAGCCATAAAAGAGGGTTTTTCAAAAATTGTGAATCACACAGGACACTCAGCATACCGCCATGAATGTGTCCAAAAAATATGTCCATAAAATATCATTTAATCTGGAGTTTAGGAGTTTACTCAGTGATAGGGGTCCCTTAAGGAAAAGGGTTGGAAACCACTGACCAAGAGGAAAGTTTTTCATTTCCAGTTCATACACCTCACCCATTTGCTGCACTTTACAAGATGCAAAATATCAATTCTGCATGTATAATAAACATGGAAAGATAAAAGCAAATTTGATCAGTGCTTCCTTTTTACTCAAAGAGGACGCTTTACTCAACATGAGTAAAATTCAGTCTTGTTAAACATGAACTCATTTCATGAAAGTCTAGCTGACAGCAGCTGTAAACTCACCGCACAGCTTTAACAGCAGAGTCGGGGTCCTTGTCTTGGAGCTGAGGGTTTGATTCCCAGGAGAAATCAAGTCTCCAGTCAAACACTCCCCGAACTGGCCACTGGGTGGCATTGTACTGAAAGGTCTGCCAGTCTATTACATCCATGATGGGGGACACCACTCTGGTCCTGCATGGAGACACACATTCATCTGAACAGCCATTTTTTCGGTTCAGTTTTAGTTTTCACTGTCATCAAGTAGGGTGATTCAAATTGAGGCTGATGTTACGAATTAGAAGTGAGTCCCCATCAGTCAAAGATTTGGAAGAATAAAGGCATTTAAAATTCTTAACCAGCCTTCTTTGGCTACATTTTCGCTTATTTTTCAGAGTATGCGTGCAGAAAAGGAAAAAATGTTTCCTCATCAGCGTGTGTGCGTGTAATTGCAAATGTCTATGTCTGAGTGCATTTCAGGCTAATGTCACAGGGTCCAAGTTTAGACACACGCTGTCCTTTGATGGGGTCTGTTCTGCTTCACATATGTTATTTGAAATATTTCCACCAAGACGCCAAGTGTGATGTGATGCTCAGAGGAAATGGAATGAAGAGATTAAAGGGGGAAGAACGAGAGCAAGAAATAGGAGAAGGGTCAAACATGTGGCTGAGAGACTTGAGTGGTTGCAGATTCCAGGTCTGAGAGTTCAGCCTAATTACCTAGTCTAATTAGAGCCACGCTGCAGGCAGCC
>JAJHUR010111258.1:0-16451 GCA_027495735.1 Lutjanus campechanus | reverse complement strand
AATTGCAACCAGCTGAATTCCGCCCACCTCACCCTCCCCTTCCAACCATGTAGGAGAACCTATGGTGGCTATGAAACTTAAAAATCGCAAAAGGTCATATCCAAAACCAAAATGATGGCTTACAGCATGGCGGTCTCTGTGGAAGCACATGTAAACAGCTCATTCTAAGGTTACGAAAACACAGTGCTTCTTATTTTCAGGTGTTTATTCACTGATGAAAACATACTTATGGGTGTCATATTCCATGTCTGCCACATTCTGCTGATAAAACCCTTAAAACTAACACAGTGGTCCTTTAAAGAGATTTTTTTTTTTCTTCTTCCTTTTTTTCCCTCGAGCATTCAGTGATTAATTCTTTAAATGTCTAGTGGAAGAAGGCTAACACCGTGGCCTCACCACAGGCTGAAGTGAAGGGACACCCACATCCACCCAGCCTAGACTAAGCTCCGCCTTGACATGACGGCTGCCTCCAGTCACAAACCACTGGAGTGGAAACGACTTGCAGACTCTTTTCTTTACTTGTCTTATAGATTTTAATGTAACTCCAAGTTATGTTTTCCAACAAACGGCACAGTGCAGACAGAGGAACCTCCTGTAACATGTTGTTACAGAGATGACAAGTGCTGCGAGTCCCAGAGGTTTGCTGCAAACCAGGCTGTATTCATCAAAACAGACCTGACAGAGCTCAGGATTTATTGTGCTAAACTTCCAAGATGCACTGCTGCTATTGCTAAGCAGATGGCCTTTGCTTACGCCAGCTAAATTCTGATGAACCCTAAAATAATAATGAACTCCTCTGGGCTTTCTAATCAAAGGACTGACGGCACTACAGCCATGCAGAAGCATGTAAGAGCGTTTGTCTGCTGAACTGTTGTGTACTAAACAACAGTTTCCACATGATTTACATTCTCTGTTGTGCATCAGTTGGCGAGTGCACCCATAAACGAACTGACAACTTCACTGAGCAGTGGTCTGCTGCTCCGCAGGATTAGACCATGAGCCCCCGAGTGCTGGTGACAAACTGGAAACTAAAAGGCCAACAACATATGGCGCAGGGGCTTATGGGATTACCCAATTAACAAGGTGACTCAGAGAGCTGCTAATCTGCAAAATGTTCCAATGGAGTATGGACACAGACTGTGACGCATGGAGGGGAACGCATCTTTTTGAGCATCCACGACCCAATTAAACACACACACCTCATGTGTATCGTTAAGCAGTCAGCTCTAATTGTATTACATGAAGAGCCATGAGTGCAGAGGTGCTCCTGTAAACATTCACTCACTCCAGCAAAAAACTGTGTGTAAACCATAGGTGTATTTTCATGAACTAGGTAGTGTGCACAATATGGCGCCCATTCAGTCCAATGAGAGTTGCTCGTCTGGTGCATGAGCTGAAAAAGTTTTCTAGCTTCCGGATTTACTTTCTGTTTATACGGCCCACTGAATATGCAAAAGTAGTGTTTCCCCCCTGGCCCCCACTCGTTCCCTCTCGAGTTCCCTCTCGACCCACACACTTTACACTGTGATGACATCAGATTAGATTTTTAAATCGCTGTTCTCGGCTCGATGAAAGTTTTACAAATTTGAAAACTCCATGGATCATAAATTCATCGTAGAAAGAGTCATAACTGACTTTGTTTACAGTTTGAAGTGTCCTGACAACAGGTTTACAGACGTCTCTTTTATAATAGCGGCTTATGCTTTTTTGGGCCAGTTTTATTTTTTTCCACCACAATACTGTGAGAGGCCACTGGGAAAAACTGGCAGCAAGGCTGAGTGGCCTTTCTAGTTCACATCATACGTCTATGGTGTAAACCAGCCACCAAGCACATAACCACATGTCCCTATTTTCCAGGGACAATCCCCGTTTTTAGTGGCCTATCCCTAGCTGGAGCTGTCCCCGTGTTTAACAGTGCATTCAAAACAGACGAAAAAGTGAAATAATATTTTACGTGGCAAGACAGACTGGGAAGCAGTCACTGTAACCATTGTAGTTTGAGCATTTTCTTTGACTGTTCCATAGTTAAAGGAGCAGTATGTAGCAATTGCGTGTGCAAAAATGAGTACTGCTGTCCAAGTAGTGAGTCGGAACCATAGTATATAGACTGTATATTAAATGGGTTAAAATCCTATTTAATGTACAATCTGTGGTTGAAGCGAGTTGTTTCCCCCCCCTGCCCCCTCCTATTCAAACCTGGGGGAAGCTCAGGCAGGCTGCAGGAACACTGCAGGAGCACAAGACACAAGCAACATTGCAAAATGATAATAACAAGCGATGACAAGCCCTACACTGTAGGTTGATCAACTTTTTATGTAAATTTAAGCCTGTTATCCTGAAAATAAAAGCCCACTGCTCTGAACATACACACTCTGGAGTTGAGTTCAGTGACTGCCTGCCAGACTTCATAAACAGATCGCTCAGTTTAACATCTACTCCGTCTAAAATATTATTAATGATTTATTATGACTCAAAGTGACACTGCAGCTGCAGGGATGTTGTTAGAGAAGTGAGCATTTCAATTTAACATGTTTCATCAATCTCTAATGACATATCATGGTCATTTAATTATTCATCACTGTAAATATATTACAGACTTCTCCTTTAATGATAGATTCACTCACTGTGGTACTGTAAACTATGATTTTCTGTCAACAAGATTATTTAGTTAGTTTAGTTTATGAGTTGTCCTGCACCATAGTTTATTACATTACAACAGTTACCTTGGTCAAAATACATGATACAAGAATTGTGCCGGTTTTTTATTTAATAGATAATAACGTTGGATATTTTAATGATATATTGTCTGCCGAACTGTGAAATGTCCCTGATTTTCATTTCAGAAATTTTGTCTCTTACAACAAGAGGTTCATTCATTGTCATTATTGTGACACAAAGTGCAGCGCAGGCAGAAACGCCACCTTCAAGTGCGTCAAGTCTGTCAACTCTGCGCGCAAATCAAAACGCGCGCCGCATGGAGGGACGTGACGCACGAAGGGGACACAAATCCGCGAGTGGACACCTGAGACGTGAGACAAGCCGCGTGTTGATTCAGAATCATTCATGAGAACTACTTTAAGCATCTTTCTTTGCGTGCAGAGTTTTTGGCGCAGTAAATTGAGCCAACTGGGAGGAAACCAGTGCAGAGGTCGATCTGAACTGGATGTAGAGTTTGTGATATTCCCCAAACCACCCAGTCCCACAGGACAACCAAACAGGATCCACTCTCTCTTCGTGATTTCAGTGATAAATCCTGCACATGATTTTTCCCAGCTGCATTCCCTGGAAATATCCCACTGTGTCAGCTGTCTGTCCCCATGCAACGGAGGGACATGATGTATCAGTTATGAGACTGGATGAGAATGCTTCTTACCTTGTGGAAACGCGTTGGGTTGCACCACGTACAGAAACGCGTGCACCATGTGGAACAGGATCCCTATCGGTCCCGGTTCGTAATGAGCCAGTGTCTCGTAAACTCCCGCAGGCACATAACCGAAATCCAACTTTCCCGGAGGTGGGAGTCTCCGCGGCTCCGTCTCTTGCTGGAGTTCTCCGGACGCCGAAAGCGCCCACATGAGCAGGAGGATCCCGGTGTTCCACATCGCGCTGAAAAGACCCCTCGACAGGCCGTCAAACTGGGGTTAAACAGTTCAGCTGAAGAGGAATAATACGACCGATCTGGATTCTTATCTTCGTTATCAAGGGGAGAGGGAGATTTCAGGGGAAGGGAAGAGAGTAGATGTGAAAAGTGTCCAGATGGATGGACCACAGCTTTTTAAGTCCTGCTGCCCGCGGAGACACTCGTTGTGAGCATGGTTCCCCGCGGTTTGAGGCTCCTGACGGACGCAAACCGGGTGATCTTCTCCCCCGTGTCTCTCCGGTCTTCGATGTGTTCAGTCCCACAGAGATGAGCGCGCCTGTCGCTTCACTCCAGCATCTGTGCGCACGGGGATGCGCTGCGTAACGGGAGCGGGCGGGGGTGCGCGCCTCCGTCACATCTACACAGGGAGGACTGGTCCAGAGGGAAGCGCTCCTCCTGCCGGGGAGAAGAAGAAGGAGGTTTAGAAAAATAAGAACATCTTGTGTTTCAGTATCTCTGGTGTCTCAGATGAGAAACCCTGCGCTACTTGCAAATACTGGCGAAATAAGTGTTCAGATCCCGTTCTTCAGTCACAGTACCACCCTGTAAAAATCAGTGGTGGAGGAAAACCCTTTTCTTCAGTAAAAGTACTAATACTACACTGTAAAAAAAAAAAACTCCATTACAAGTAACTATTATTTGGAAAATGTACTTAAAGTTACTGCAAGCAGCTTTCATATTGTGTCGATTTTAAATATGGACAAAAGCAGTAGTGTTTCCACCACCTTAACCACAAAATGTAATGTCAAAATTAAAAATTATCTAAATAGAAATCTCCACCTTCTTCTTTTTAAATGGGCTAGTGCACAATTCACTATAAATCTGCCTTGGAAAATGTAAACATGGGCTCATTTCATCTGATTTTAACGAGAATCTGACCAGGTAACAAAATAGCAGCTTTAAAGTACTAAATGTAAAAGTAGGAGAAGAGGATGGTAGTAACACTTTTTGTTTGAGCATCAGTAACTCTGTGGTTGTTCATGCTAGATCTATCCAACTTTAAAACACACTACCAATATTTTTCTACTACAAATAAAACTCAGTTGGACGTCTACTAAACAATCACAGATTAAGGGAATATTGGGGTGACTTGTAACATTAGCTGGGAATGGAGAGTGGGAACTGGGAAGTTCATGAAAAAATAAACAGTTTTGAATAAAATGATCTATTTGGGCCGACAATTTCTTTTTATATAACACTTCTACTTCACTTCATCTCAGAGGGAAACAATGTGCTTTTTACTCCAACACATTTGTCTGACAGCTGTATTTAAGAGTTACTTAACAGAATAATATTTCATATGAAACTTGAAGAAATTAGAGATTTAACCTCCCAACAGTAGGTTAGATAGTGAAACCTACTCGACCAGCTAAGACTGCTGATACAACAATGCATTGGTAATATATTATAATAAAATAACCCACATTGGGAGTGATTGTGATATTTTAAGTAGATTTTGTGTGTAAAACTATTTTTTGCATTTTGAATGCAAGACTCTAACTTATAATGGAGTATTTCCACATCGTGAATTTGCTACTTTTACTTGAATAAAGAATTTAACAGTTAATTGATTATACAAAGTAGGGCTGAAACTAAATTATTTTCGTGAGCCATTCATCTGCATATTATTTCTAGATTTATCGATGAATTGTTTGGTCTATAAAATGTTAGAAATTTAAAAAAAAAAAAGTCTATGCCAGTTTCTCATGGTCCAAAGTCATGTCTTTAAACGTCTTGTTTTGTCAGTTCAAAACCCAAAGATATTCACTTTGATATCATATAAAACAGAGAGAAGCTGGAAATGTCCATATTTGAAAACAGCTGATCACATCATTTTCTGCCATTTTTGCATGAAAAATTATTTCAGTATTGATTGATTATCAAAACAGTTGCAGATTATTTTTCTGTCGATTGTTGCAGCTCCAATACAAAGATATAATTAATAGATTTAAAACTTTATGATGACAGTTGTAAAATTGTAAAGGGGAAAACAAATTAGACCACATGAGAAATAAAGTTGTGGAATATGGTGGAAAATTTCAAACTAAGTCAAAATTGTGGATGAATTGTGATCATTCTTTGGTTCTTTTTGGCTGTTCTTCACATGTTTTACTGTATTTCTCTTCAGCACAGTTCACTCTCCATCTGTCTTCCTGCTAACAGGTGCTCTCTGTCCTCGTGACCTGTGACCTCGTCTCCATCCAGAGGGCAGACAGAGGATACCTGAGGTGCAGCCCGGAGGGATGAGCCGATTGGTGGAGCGGCAATCAGGTGGGTTGTGCTTCTGTCTCTTTGCACAATAACATCCTTGTGCTCTCTGTCCGGAGCACATGGGGCCCCCGGCTCCTGGAGACAAGGGGTACTCCTGTTTGGAAACCTTTGATCACTGATTCTGAGCACCTTTCTTCACTGATCACACACACACTCATTAGACCTGCAGAGGGGCAGATGGGACTTTTAGCTGTACAGACGCTGTCACACACTGAAGGAGGACATCATGCGATTGGTTGAGAAAACAGTTTTTCAGAGCTGTTTTTTGGCCAGTGCTCCCTTCTCATATTTCCTTAACTCCCCTCAGCACCGTGGAGATGTCCATGTACGCAGCTGACTTTACTGTCTTTCAGAGACTATAACAGGCTCTCTCAAAAGTTGTTGTCTTTTTTTTTGTGTTGTTTTCGCCTCTTCTATTTAAATCTTCTTCCTGCACACTGGGGTCCCTAAACAGTATTGGAGTTGCATAAACTGGATCTGACTGAAAGGCTGAGACTCCTGTGGATTCAGTGAGCCCAGTTGTATTCATGTGTGTTTAGAACTAGGTATTGTTGAAGAATTTTCAATCCCCATACCAACACTGATACTTAGGCCATTTTAACAAAAAAAAGTTTTTAATACTAAATTACAACATGAATGTTCCAATCCTTTTCTTCAAGACATCGGTGTCTTAATGTGCTATCTTTGAGGGATTTATTTTAAAAAAATCAGTTCTCAAGTGGTTAAAAATGGTTAAATTTTGCACCACATCTGTGGTGTCAATCAAACATCAAAACTACTGCAAATGTAGGAGACTTAAGTCTGTCATATACTCCAATCATAATGTTCCAGGAATTTATATACTTAAAGAATCTGAATATGCCCCTAAAGAAAATGATATTTATTACAGATTTATGACTAAAAAACATGTCACTGAATTAATCTTCAGGTTTCCAGCTGTCGGATGATGTATACCACTTTTGTGTGGCATATACTGTCGACCTGCTGTCTCCCCCTAAACATCCCCTGTTCCTCCCTAAAGACGTTAAAGACTTGAAAAATTCTTGCATCAGGGCTGCTGAGATGAATTCATCTTCCCTGCTTCCTCATTAGTCTTGTGTCTACTGCTGTTATTGCACTTGTCTTCCTCCTTGTCATTTATTTTGTCACCTTTCTTGCCGTGTCAATTTGTTTTCTTTTTGAAGTGAAATCTCTCTAAGCCCCGCATCAGAATTACCATCACATCATGTCAAAACTCTCACATCCTGGACTCCCTCCAACTACTACTACTGTCGTCCTGTCTTCTTGACACAACTACTGTGACAGTGCTGGAGCTCGTCTCAGTCTTCAGCAGTATAAGGAGATTAGCCTTCTAAGAATGTTTGCTGCAGATTTACTCTGCCTGACCTAACCTACTCAACAGATATTGTGCGTCTAGGCCTCCGGACAGGTGAGGTCATCAGCGCAAACCTCAGCTTTACTGGCAGTCATTAGAAAAAGCTCCTTCTCCTTTTCCTGTTATCAGTGTCATGAACTGTAATCTGTACGGGTCCAGAAGAAGCAAACACAGAGATTCATATTAACTCGACTTGGACCTCAACACCAATGACTCATGACTTCACTTGGACTTGAGCCTTTTGACTTGAAAGTACTTGAAATCTTACATCAAGCCCGAAGATTAAAAAGTATGTTTTTAAAAAGAATGTTATTTACAGGGATGGAAGTAAATAATTACAAATACTCAAGCTACTGTAATTAAGTAGTTTTCTGGGGTTCTTGTACTTTTATGACTTTTTGAGTCTGTACTTTTACTCATACTTAGGTATGCATTACTTACTTACTTCTGAAATCATAATTGAGTAGTGAGTACAATTTGAATTATTTAAACATTTCTTCTGCGTTTTTCACGTAGCCATTAATGCTATCTGATCACAAATGGGCCACTGAAAACCAGGACATATGGATGAAAAACACCCCAAAATGCTGCAGCAGGTACTGCAGGTTTGTAGTAGTGATGGTGATCAATCCCTCCAGGATTTCACAGGTGTTTTAGGAGGGGGGATTGTTTTGGTTTAAAATGCCTGATTTCACAGCAGCTTTTCTAAAAAAAAAACCAAAAAAACAAACAAAATTGTGATGCATGTTACAATGTTTTTAGCCATTTTTGGAATGAAATTGCAAGCGAGAATTGCAAAAAGTAGCTTTTTATTTGTATAATTCAAAAATTAACTTGTTTCAGGGAGAACAAAATCGCACTATGTATATGAGTGTTTAAAGTAACCTTAGCAAAAAGGCTCATGAAATCTGCTTTATTTGTAAATGAGGAAGTGGAACTGAGGCGTATTCTACAATGAAGCAAGATCTGTTTGGAGCTCAAACTCAGTCAAAACAGCAAGAACAAAATTATTAAATGTAAAAGTGCACACAGCATTTATGTCAGTAGCAATGACAAACCTTGTGTTCTTTTCAGTACCCATGACAAAAAAAAAAAAAAAAAAATACAAAAAAGAATAAATGATTAAACACTGAGTCGGTTAATTGAGACCTACATGTGTGACATTTGCGTGGGGAGCTTCTATGGTTGGTGGAACTTGCAGGAAGCTATAGTGATTGGTCAATTTTACAGAAAAGTTGCAGCGATTGAACAGAAATCGCAAGGCTGTGCAGAATTCATGGAAATTTGCATCAACAAAGCTACTTCCTGGGGGGACTGATTAAACATCAGCAGTTAAAGAGGAACTAATACTGTGAGTAGTTTTTGAGAAGAATACTTTAGTTTTCTAACACCAGTACTTTTACTTGTAATTGAGTAATATATAGTACAGTGTAAATAAATTATGCTGGAAACTCACTGTTATGACTTGTTTAGGACTTGGGACTCGACTTAGAACTTGTTAGTCTTGACTTTGGACTTGAGTCTTACTTGTGACTTGCAAAACAATGACTTGGTCCCACCTCTTCCCCATACAAGTGCTTTTTGTGCCTTTAATGATATCATGCAGTGTTCACCAGTGGATGGAGTTTTCTCAGTTGTCATGGAGATGGATCTTTTTATATGCAAGCTCAGTAGTGATGATGATTTCATCACATCAGCACATTTAGGACTTCTTGCCCGTGTTTGATTAAAACACAAGCATGACGACCCCGTAACAAGCTTCTATCAGGTTAGGAATGACAACTTGTGGAAAACTACCAGTTGCATGGAAATAATGGCACCTTGTGAGTGTGGCAGGAATTGCGTAGACATCAATGCTAGTGCTGTTAGCTAAAGTTGAGAAGTTTGGTGACAACCTGGAAGTTTAATGTGGAAGTGAGATGGAAAAGGCACCACGGAAAAAATGCTGCAACAGCTGCGCCTGTGGAAGTGAAACAGACTTACTGATACTGTTACGGAAACTTTAGTCGTAGTTTCACATCTGTAGGAAGTCTGTCTCGCTGTGCTTCTGACTCCAGTGAGGTCGCTGACCTGAACAGCACAAAGTCTGAGGCTCAGAATTTGTGTCCAATTAAAACCTGCTTCCAAAGAGACTGAAACAGGGAGAACAAGACAAATATGTGGAATATTTTCAAAAAGACAAAAAGATGTAGTTCAGCACGTTGTTACATTAAAACAACACAGTTAGGAAACCAACTTTTATTCATCCAAAAAGGGGCATTTTTATACAATATCGAGGTAGGAATTAAATAAAGAACCAAACTGATGAAACAAAGCAGGCAGTGTACTGGACCATCGCAGCTTGCGTAAGAACACTTCTGCCTTGTCCCCATTAGCTTGTCGAGCCCAGCTGGGTCCAGCTGTGGTTGATGTCCACCGCAGGCTGGGACCGGTGAGGCTCAGCTAGCTGACAGTGGACAGACAGACCACAACGAGACTGGGCTCAGGCCAGTGGAGACGAGGCATTTCACAAAACCACATGAAGGACTGAGGACTGTCAGATTTCATGCGCAAAACATATCAAATCACAACTGTCAGCTCCAAAAATAGAACTATCTTCCTTATTACAATGGTAATGAACATTATAAAGAACATTTTTTTTCTCCAAAACACAATCGAATAGATGCTGATATGTGTTTACATATATACATCTTCCTTCTGCTTAAAGTAAAAGTTTACCTTATGACAGCTTCGGCTGAAGCAACTTTAAATATATTACTATTATTCATATGTTACACTGTATAATTAACAGTTTAACAGTTTAAATTGCAAAATAAATTAAGAATGACAGGAAGAGTGCCGCAGAAATAAAAAAATGTAATTCCAAGAGAAGTGGTTTCTGTCGCAAATTATTATAAATCTTACCAGCATTTAGTTTGATTTGATGCTAATTCCCCTAATCATTATATCTTGTACCGGTCATGTAACATATTTTCTATATGATTCTGCTAAAACTACTGAGCTTTGCTGTACATATCTGTGGCTGCTTAATGGAAATGCAAAGTGGAACCTTGTGAAGAAACCATAAAGTGCTACATAACGTACCATTATTCATAGATTTTAACTCATTTGTATCAGATAACAAAAGTCATTGAATTCTAACAAGTTAAATATTTGGCATGGCTGCTGTAACTTTATGGTCTGGCACTGAATTGTAAAACTCATATTATCTTAGGAATAATATATTTTGCTTACACTCATTTACATAAATGTGTGAAAGATGATGATATAACTCTATTATATTATCTATTATATATTTAATTTATATATTTTTCATTGTGATAAAATAAGTTTAAATATTAGCAAACAATTTTATAAGGTCAGTCAACAAAATGTAAAACACACATGCAAAAAAGGCATTTTGTTGTGGAAATATTGCTTCTATTTCTAAGATGTAAACATTAGAACATTACTTGAGAGTCGAATGAGAAACATACGTTACAACGTCGTATTTAAGACAATACGGTCCATCAGTGCAAACATTCTCAAGACCAAAAACAAGTGAAAATGAATTAAATATAATTTTTATAATAAAATGACTCCTGTTACCTGGTGAAGGATGGGTAATGTAATACTTGGATTGAAGTGATCGCCCTTCTCTATTGATTTTTAGAGACAATAAACAATGATTTTCAGATGATCTGCTGCGTAATATACAGTCTATAAAGCGATTAGAAAAATGTACCGTAAGCAAGAAGAAAATTACGAATATCTTCGGCATCAATCCGCATTTTATTAACAAACTACAAATTTGATTTGTTTTAACTGGACCTCTGAAATATGTTTAAAAGCAGCAGATTTAGCGTCGGCATTATTTGTTTATGTTGTGTGCCGACTGGGTGCTTTAATGAAAGGTCCTTCGGTTGCTGAGGGTGCAGTGTTGGCTGCAAATGACTTTATCTGTTGGCTGTGTAAACAAAAGGCTCTACTTAAGGCTCTAATTAAAAGTCACTCTTCTTAGTCACGTACAAAACTCCCTCAAATGATGTCGGAAAGTAAAACGATGGTTCACTTCAATATTCTGACCACCGTGGTCTCACTGAGGTACAGACTTCTGAACAGAGACGTTAATGGAGCGAGCAGCAATGCATAGACTCTAATATTATCAGTGTGTGACTACTTCGAGCTGTGTTTCCCAACCTTTGTGGCTTTTGTCCCCTTAAAACAAACCACTGTCTGTTTTATGACCCCTCATCATCAGTGTGTACACTTTGTGACCTGTATAAACAAAATGTCATTTGTTTTCTTTCTCTCTGTTTTGTTTGAGTTTCAGCGACCTGAAAAGGTAGAATTACACAGTACTTAACAAGAAAGGTCTTAATTAACGTAATTTTATGTAGTTTAAATATGTTTTTTTTCTGCTTCCCTGGCTTGTTAATCACCTTGTGTCCCACCAGATTTATCTTATGACACTATGTGCGCATCAACGCCCTCAGGTTGGGAAACATTGGCTTTACGTCTAATCTAAATTTCTTACCTCAGTGTTTGATTATAAAGGCTGTGCTGTAAAAACACATTTTCTCCTTGCAAATTAGGCTGATATGTTGGATGACACCCGATATTTTACAAAAAGAAACCTAATAGTTTTAAAATCAGGTTTCTTGAGGAAAAAGGAAACGCCCAAAGCAGTGAAACGTGATTCAGGCGTTTCCTTTAATAGGAGTTTGAAAGTTTCTGTTTTCTGGCTGCTGAGCGAACTGAGAAATTTCTCTCCTTCTGGTCCCAGTGCGGCTCAGACATGAAGTGCTTGTGTGCTCTCACACATATGCTGTTTCACACACACACACTCACACCTACACTCTCACTCCAAATACTGAACCAGTCTCTCTCACACACACACAGACTCTCTGACATGACAGTTCATCCTGACGACTGTGCTGCCACATTCACACTCTCCATCTCCTCTCCTGCTGTTTGTCAGCCAGCAGAAGTTTTCTTTGTCAAACTTCTCAACTGCAGCCTTCAACAGCAGGACCGTCTGAGTGTCCATGTCCACAATAACTCACTGTATTGCCACTGACTTTAATAAATACTCAGCTTTCTGCTGCTGTTGGCCAGGAGATGCAGGCTGAAGGGCCCTTTTCTCTCCGTCTTTCCTGAGTGGTTAATCGCTACATCAGCTGCCGCTGGTCAGTCGATGCGGTTACCACAGATCGTGAAACGGTCGATCTCCAGCAGGTCTTTATTGGGAGTCCTGTGCTTCAGTTCAGAGGCTGCATGAGCCTCGCCCTCCTCTTCTTTGGAGAGTGAAGGTATAGGTTGTTCAGGTTCAGGTTGTGGAGTCGGAGGACGGCTAGCTGGAGCAGCAGGAGAGGCTTCAGGGGGCGGGGGAGGGAACAAGTCAGTCCTGGGAGTCGGCTGGGTGGTCACAGAGGATGAGAAGGATGATGGTGGTGGGCTGCAGGGTGTGGCAGGGATCTGCTCCATCTTGATTTCACCTGTAAAGAATATTGGGCAAAAAAATTAACTTAATTACAAAGGAAATAACATGGAGTCAATTTTATGATCAGTGTATTCACTGGTCAGTGTGGCTAATGGGCTCTTAACACAAACATGTGCTTGCCCCCCCCCCGATTTTGCAGAGGCACTGTTGCTACTTAGTGCTGCCCAGCTGCTATGATTGGTTTAGTGAAATTCAAACAAGGCAGGGCGTTTTTTTTACCCCTATCGCAGAATGATAATGTGTGGAACCTGACCTTTTTTCAGCGCTGAGCATTATGGAGAGAGGTCTAGCTATACGAGACCAGACTCCACACTTCAGCCCATCCCAGCAGAGATCTGCATCTCCATTACAACAGAGCTACACGGTTGAAGGTGTGTATTTAACTGAAAACCAGCTAAGCTCAAGTTGAGTGGCTGTAAAATTAAGCAATATCACATGAAAGGGAGTGCCGCTGGACTGAATATCATCACGGCTGATTCAGTTGTAGGCATGAGGCTGCGACAAGAGATTATGATTTCTTTGTTTATTTACTCATTTATTTGCCAGCACAAATAGTTCCGCGACTGGGGCCTGGCTGTTTCAACAAATAAACATGTTCCTGCACACTAACATTAGCTTGCTAGCTGCTTTGTGTAGGCCGACACGTTACCGCAGTAGAGCTCTCCTCTAGTGGTCTAGATGGAGCCACAAAACTGCCTCCAGACTTTGTGGTCTCTATCTGTTACTGATACTGTTACTTTTAATGCTAAACCTTAAATTCCGTTGAAATATGAGTCACTTTGGGCTGTACAATACAAACATTGCACATTCACCTACAAAACATTACAACAACTCGTTAATTGCTTCACCTTTTCAGACTGAAAAAGATCAAAGTGCCTCAGGGTAAATGACATTGTTTACTCAGAGATGATGTTAGCTGCCAGCCTGGCACACAATGTGGCAGACTGTCTTCTGGTGCCAACTAGCAAGGGTGGCCATGTTTAATCACATAGTCAACTAATCACGAACATCCTTAGTCACAACCAAATGTTGTGTAACAGCAAATTAACAATTTATTTTCTTAAAGTCTTCACCATACCCCATACCCCCTGGCAATGTTGGGTTTTTATTAGCAGTAATTTAAAATGACTCCTATCCAACTGAAAATGAACATATAGCAGTAAACAAAGCTGATACCTGAAAGTACAAACAGTAGAGAAACTTCAAACCACAGAGATTCACTTAGAAGCTACAAACGTACTGCGAGTTGAACACAGACTTTTAAAAATGTCTTTCTCTCCAGTCTCCTGCACTCACATGAGTTGAGTCTCGCAACACAAGCTTGTTTGAGTTGGAGAAGGGTGGTCGTCACGGGTTGGCCACGATCATAAAAACGCTACTGCAACCTGTTTGGAGGCGAGTCGGGGTCGCTTTGACCCTACTCCAAAATGGTCCCTCTCAGGCGCAACTCGGCGCAGCTCGCCGCTTTATGAGATGATGGAAATGCAAATCACTGCAGCATAGCTTGACAGCATTGGCCAAAAACGCCAATGGAAAAGCCCCAAATGTCAGCATGTTAGCAAAGCAGGATCATCTTCAGTACCAGCACTCAGAGCACACAGTCATTGTAGTTGCATGTATAAATGGAAGAAAACAGCCTTGATACACAAAAGACAGATGACTGAAAAACATGCTTCCTGCATAGACAAACCACTATATTGAACAGACATGTCAGTTTCTAAGAGTAAAATTAAATTAGTTAAAGGAAGATTTTGACATGTTCACTTTCTTGCAGAGATGTAAATTGGTAGTTGACACCTCCAGCTTAAAGACAACATAACCTGCTAGACCTTAAACAGAAGGATGGAGGAACTAGCCTGATGCGTCTTGTGGTTACCATATGGACTTGTCTAGACAAGTCATCTAACTGTGCCAACATAATGATAACAAAACACATTTGTCAACTGTTTTTATGCAATTTGTGAGCCTCTTTCCAGACTGACAGTGACTCCTGAATAATCATCTGACACGCACCAGTGTTCATAAAACAACGGGATGAGTGAGAGGGTGTGAAAGAAGAAATTTCTTTTGGATAATTTTGAGAAAGAAGAGGAAGAAGTATGGGACATGGTGATGTGCTGTCTTCGTGCAGATATTCTCAGCCTCTAACAGAAGAAGCGAAGGAGTTCTGGCTTGAGTGACGGGAGAGTGATTCAACCTGCCGGGTCTACAAGTCAGCCAACATACTCCCACCTGACTGCTCGGTTTCAAAGCAGCACAGAGGGAGAATAATGAATAGTAGCCGGGACAGAAAGCCGACATGGACCACGAAGAAGCACAGTTGGTTATTATCACGGCTCCACTGCATTATGTTGAGGGAAAACACTGCAGAGCCTTTTAACTTTGAGCACATAGAGTGTTTTACATTAGGAAAATCAACCAAACAGAATAATTCATCATATTAGAGAGAATTGAGCGAAGCAGCATTGGATATTAACAAGACTGTCCACAGAGACAACTGGCCAGCCCCAGGCTATCTGGCTTCAACAAACTTGCAATTCTTACTGTAGACAGAGCTGAACCGACACTTTAATATACAGATCTGCTGCAACCCACTGAGCATATAGAGAGAGTGTGTTTGAGTAAGGCTTTGAAAAGAATATCAAATATGATGGAGGCCATGAAAACAGACACTGTAGGTCAGCTGCATATTAGAAAATGTCAGGTTGTAGTGTTGTATTACCTTGGGCTCTGCCTGAATAATTCAGTGGTGAATCAGAGAGGAATTTATAACAAGTCATGCCTGTCAATAGTCAATAAATAAACAAGTGCGCACATCTCTCACTCTCCCCATTAAATCTTTCTTCTCTCGAAGTTCAACTTTGATCCATTTGCTAAAGCCAGGATCAGACACCACAATATTTTTGTTGAGTCGTGGTCAGCATCACAAAAGATGTCAGACAAGTTCTCAAACTATCAGAAAGAAAACAACAAAAGCAAAGAAAAATTTTTTTATTCAAAAGGATTTGTTGGGATGCCGTCGAAAGTCCCACAACCTGCATCATTTGGCTTCCATTATGACATGCTACATGGGATAAAACGAGCAGCTGACGTGCCTGCACTCAGTTAAGATATCTAGGGACATTACTGGGCTGATCTCTGCATTAGAGTGGATTTAAAGCTGCTCTAATCAATATTTTTTGTAGCAGTGTTACTACAGTATGTGTAGCAGGAAAGGAGTTGCTTTTGGTGATGAACCCACAAAGAACTATCACACACCGGTGCAGTTCTTAGCATCATTAGCTAATTGTTTTGGTTTCACTTACACAATGTAACTGTTTGTTTCAGTCTCAGTGATTTGCTACCAGCAGTTTTCGAGAACAAGCTATGATAAACCCAAGTGGGAACCTCTGAGCAGCACATACAAAGTACCAAAAACTGCAATTCCTCAAATGGCCACTTCAGGCTGGAGCCAAAAGCAAGTCAATCCCCATGGACCAACCATATTAAAATGCCCAACTTTACAGGAGGAATAAACATTTTTAGATCTGTATATTGGGGTTATGATTCTATACATTGCAATATATTGCCAGAGCTGGTTGGCCCTTTATGCACACCATGCAAGTTGTGGGCAAGGGCTCTGCCTTTCCCTTGTGTAAAAGCTGGTGCCAGTGTTTACAACTTTGATAAGAGGATGAAGCAGA
>JAJHUR010111254.1:4360-14581 GCA_027495735.1 Lutjanus campechanus | reverse complement strand
AAAACAAAATGATGACTATGATTGAAACGAGCCCGGACGGTCGGGCTCCGTCAGACCTCTCAGCTGATGCACCGTCGTACACGGAGTCATTAAAGAAGACGTCCAGGCCTCTGTAGATCATCTGGTGCCCGTCTGGGATGCTGTAAGACATCAGGCCATCTACAGGGAGCAGGTCAAAGGTCAAAGATTACTGCATGACTGACTGCACGCTTATAGGACATTATGACAATGAAGCATGTCATAAAGAAGTCACATGGGCCTCATTCACCGATATCTTTGAAAGTTTGAGTGCTGACATACCAAAGTTTGCATTTAAAAACTTTTCCCCACATTTCTCCAACAAATCCTCCTGCTGGTGCAGCAGATACGTGTTTTTACATGCATGTCTTTATTCTCTTGTCAGGTTTTTGTTTTTGTTTCATCCATGTTGTATCCCTGACGTAGAGACAGCGTGACATTTTTGTTGTACATAATGATAGTTTCTTTTTCCAGTTTTGTGGTACGGCTGCACGGAGTTGATTATATGTGAAAGGGTCACAGACGTCTCCATGTGCTACTGTAGGGACGCCGTGAGACATGATTTCACCCAGACAGTTCAAAAGATCACTTATAAATAAATAAATTCTCCTCAGCTGCAGGATTGTTTGAATAACTACATGTGTAACTATATGACGCTCTGTGTAATAACAAATGTAAAGTCGTGACTGACCGAGCCATTCGCAGCCGTAGAGCTCCACCCTCATACACACGATCATGGAGTGATCCGTCACAGGCATGAAGCGGACGAAACGAGCGATGATGGGAGGCTCCAGATCCTTCAGCACCACGTCGTATGCATTCCTGTTCCCCTCGATGACCTGTCGGGGGAGACGCAGGTGACTCGAGTGAGAGTAAGTGTGCTGTATGTGGTGTCACTGCTTTGACACACTGAACAGTGGCTAAATAGCAGCATACATGTGATTAAAACCGTGTCAGATCAGTAAAGAAGTAACCTTTTATACTTTCATCTCATGTGAGAGCTGCCTCTCGTTCTGCTGTTTCTCAACTGACCACATTTCCCATGAACCCTGCTGCTATCTGAGCGTTCCAACTTCCTGCCATCTCTCACCAGTTTTAGAGGAAATATTCATATTACAGAAACTTCCTGACTTGCAGATCCTTTCTTAACTGTTTGGTAACCATGGTAATCAGGGTTTAGACTAAAAGCCGTTACAGATCAACAGTTTCTGAGTCAATGTTCCTATCTTTGCTGAAAACAGGAAAGTTTTATCCTAACTTCTCAAAATCTTAAATAAACTCTCCTGACTTCATGACAACCACTGAGCTGCTTTAATTTTCACTTTTGCACCTGTAGAAGTAGCTAACTTACTCAGTAGCTAGTGGTACTGCTAGCAAACGGAAGTGTTTGCTAGCAGTAGCTAACGTTAGAGTTCACTAACAGTAGTAAACGGTAGTGTTGGCTAACTTGTTTAGATTTGTTTGGATTTCTCTACAGATGTTACCAACACCTCTAACTTATCTGTCTTTCAGTTAAAGGGATAGTTCATCCAAAAATGAAAATGTTGAGACTTGGATTACACCAGACGAGCAGTATGGAGGCATTTTATGTTTTTATTCTGTTGTTTTTTTTTTACATTTGAAAATTGGTCACCATTCACTTCCATTGTTTGGGAGATTCTTCAACGCTGTTTTTCTGTGAAACTCCAGCAGTGTTTTGTGGACTAAAAAACTAAACCCGGCGTTCAATCAGCATGAGGGCGAGAAGATAATGACTGAATTTTCATTTTTGTGTGAACCATCCCTTTAATCTGTGGACCCAAACTGAATCAAACATGCGAGCGACACTTTTATCTTGTGCTCACCTGCCTTCCCTTCCGATCCTGCCAGCCCACCCAGCTGCTGCCGTCACGACTGTACTTGATCCTGTACCGCTGGGCGAACTCATTACCCATGCCGTCGGCGTGGCGACCTTGGGTGCCCACCAGCGTGATGAAGTGCAGCGAGCGCAGGTCCACCTGGAGATACTCTTTGAGGCCGTCCGGCTCTGACATGATGTCAGGACACCAGGCCCCGTCTCCGTCACCGTTGTCCAAGTCGAGTCTGGAGGAGGAGGAAGAAGAAAAGACAGATAAAAAGGGGAAAAAATATTGGAAGATATAAAGAGAGAAAATTGAAAATTAGTTATCTGCTATGCAAGATCTTTTCTGTGTTAATGAATTTATATCAGCGCGGGAACATCTTCGGCTCCGTGTTGCCTCCGGTCGTACTGTAAAACAGCACCATCATTATTCAACACGCAGCCAGTTCATGAAACTTTCAGATTCTGCTGAGCTTCAAATTTCATCTGCAGATGGAGTTGGCTCAGTTGTCATGACAACTGCCACTTGTTTCGTCAACTTTTACATCACGGTAAGGAAACGGTGACACAGGAAGCCTGAGATACTTTTTACTCAGATACAAATATTTCGTTTGGCCAAAATCTGTTTCCTGAAGTGACTCTCACGCACAAATGAACAATAATCAAGATGTCACACGCTGTCGTAAAGAAGTAAACAAGTCAGTGTTTCTGGTTTCATGTTTAATCACATTTAATCTAACTTTAATCACACTACTAGACTCTTTTTACTAGATTACTAGAGTTTCAATGATTAACTGATTATTAATCAATTATTAAATCAATCAAGTAATCGTTTTGAGTCATTTTTTAAATGAAAATTCTCTGATTTCAGCTTCTCAAATGTGAATATTTTTGGATTTCTGAAGTTCTCTCTGACAGTAAATTTTAAATTTTCTTGTGTTTTGGGCAAAACGAGACATTTGAGGACGTCAGTTTTTAGGCTTTGGACAACAGAACCAAACCACAAAACAATTAATAATCAATCAATTAAGAAAATAACAAACCACCGTGTCACGGCAGTAACTGCACCTCATTAGACATTGTTTTGTCTGGTGGAGCCATTTGTTGAATAAAAAACCTTCTTAAACTTAAAATGAGAAAAAAAAAGACAAAAAACCCCAGAAAACTTTTATCTGTGTTATAAAAAAACCAAAACATATCTGACTCACATATGTTTTGACCACTTTCGCCTGCAGTCTGAATGTGGCAGTTTTTGGAAACCAAAGCTGTGGTTAGTTTGGAATAAATAGAAGAGGAATTTGGCACCGGGGACCAGGGAGAACCAGGGAGAACCAGGGCCACCAGAGTCGAATAAGGAAGGAAACAAAACATTACAGATTATCAAGAAGAAGGAGACTAAAATATCGCTTATATCAGTGTTTCCCAAACCTTATTACACGCCTTATTAATAAATCTTTGGAGAGTTAATTTGGGCATTAATGAATGTTTCTGTCCTTTTCCACTTCACCATATCTTATCTTGACACATGCATATACACATTATTAATACAAAATAAATGCATTTAGGCTGAGTTAAAGTTAGAGTAGGCAACATTGTTTTGGTATCATTGAGAAATAATTTCATAATAACCTTTCAGAATATTGTGAATCAAGTGGTCTGAGACAGAAGTCGACTTCTGCACCTCAGCTCTGTTTTCAGCATTTAGAGAATCTGGCCGTGACGGTCGCTTCACTCAGTCACCTTCAGTTGTGTTCATTCATGTCTATCGCGGGGCTCTGCTGAGGACCGAGTGGACCGGGTGCAGCTGAGACACAGAGCCGACAGACGGCTGCTCAGAGCCGGGGATCTCTGCAGGAGAGAGTCGGTGGCAGAGTGGAGCTTCTGGAGGAAGAAACACCGGAGTCGCTCTGATGCCGACTCCTTTACTGGCAGGAGCGGAGCTCAGAGTTTATGTTTCAAACTTTTGGGATTAAAAAGAGGATTTATTTTCACTCCTGTGTTTCAACCCTCTGCAGCAGCGACCCACGAAGAAATCGCGGACCTGCAGACCGGCCAGGCGAGAGCTCAGCATTTGCTTTTTAAACCTTTGGGATTAAAAACTGGATTTATCTTCACATTTGTTTGTAAACCAGCAGCGACCACAGAGGAGCTGACGACGCTGTTTACAGTGAGATAATTAGTCTGTCCGGAGGAGAAATGTATTTGAAAGTCACGGAGTGAGAGTGAAGAGAGGGCAGTCATTCCCAAACACTGGGTCGGGATCCACAGGTGGGTCACAGGAGGTTTTATTTGAAAATAATGAAAATCAATTAATTAATCCTGCTACAATCTTGTCAATTGAAAAATAGGTCCAAACTTCACCTGTTTTCACATTTGAACCTGTTTTTCAACTAGTGATCAATTCGGGAATAATTGATTAGTTGTTTGGTTCATAAAATGTCAGAAAATATTGATCAGTGTTTCTTCTTTTGTCCACAACTCAAAGATATTCAGTTTACTGTCAGAGAGGAGTAAAGAAAAACAGAATATATTCACATTTAAGAAGCTGAAATCAGAGAATTTTGACTTCTGTTTTCTTTAAAAATTACTCAAACTGATTCATATAAATTCACATATATAAGAGAACTGTATCATCCAACATGCCTGCCAAATCTCGCAGCCGTTGACTCAGACCACTGACTGGAGGCGGAGATGTCCTCGTCCTGAATCTGCCCGCCGGTCATACCCAGAGGATATCGACACATTTCTGCAAACACATGAAGCATCACTGACACACATGCTGCTCACATGATGAATATGTTTTTACGTGTGTGTATGTGTGTGTGTGTGTGTGAGATCTGTGTGCTGTCACGTGTCATGTGAGTGTGTATTTGCAGGATGTGTGCAGGAGTGTGAAGTGGTCAGACCTCGTCCCTTCCTCCCCTCCACCCTGGTCCCCTTCCTGCAGCCCTGTAAGGCCTCAAAAGCCAAACAGAGGCATCACTGTGTAGGTGCCAGTCTAAGCAAAATGAGCCGGGAGTGGCCTCAGAGGTTCCTGCTCTTCAGTTTTCACTCTTTTTTTCAAAAGTTCTACACGTGAGAGACATTTTTGACTCTTAGGGTGGGTCGGACCAAAAAGGATGAATTATGGTTCAAATTATGTTGCACTAAACTTTAAACTAGCTTGAAATAAACAATGATTAAATTTAAACCTCTTTAAACCGAGATTTGATTTAATTCTGTTGCACCTAAACTTAACTTTAACTTAACTAAAATAACCATCTTTTTCAGATGAATTAAGAAAAATAGCCAAGATACTCAAAGAAAGTTAAGTGACAGACTCGACCAAATTTAGTTTTATGATGCGTCTCCTCTTTCTTTCACTGCAGTTTATATTTCGGACACCAAATTTTCTCAAAGGAGGAGAAATTAGAGTTTTCTTGCAGAGCCATCATGAGCAGCCTAACTAGGCTAACTTAATGTTTTAACTGGCTAGAAAACAATATAACATTCAGTTAACTTTTTAGCTAGCAAGCAAACACTAACTTTTTTTTGCTAGCTAGCAAATAGTGTGGCAGTTGTGAACTTTTTAGCTAGCTAGCAACACTGCAACATTTTGGTAACCTTTTAACTAGCTAGCTAGCAAACACTATCGTTTTTTTCTCTTTAGTTAGCTAGCAAACAGTACGACAGTGTGTGAACTTTATAGCTAGCTAGCAAACAACTTTTTAGCTAGCGAGAGAACACAGTAACATTTTTCTGTTTAGCTAGCTCGCAAAGAGTGTGGCAGTTTGTGAACTTTTTAGCTAGCTAGCAAACAATATATTTAGTTAACTTTTTAGCCAACTAGCAAACAATGTGATGGTTTATTAACTTTTAAGCTAGCTAGCAAACAAAGCCTTTTTTGCTTTTTAGCTAGTTAGCAAACAGTGTGGCAGTTTGTGAACTTTTTAGCTTGCAAATAAACACTAACATTTTTTTCTTTTTAGCTAGAAAACAATGTGATGGTTTGTTAACTTTTACATATCTAGAAAACACTGTTACATTTTAATTTCTAACTAGCTCGCACACAATTCAATGTTTTGCAGAGGAACGCAGGACAGGATACTGATACTACACTAACTAGGTCCCGACAGAAGTCTATATTAATTTTGGTTTACATCACTAAACTTGGATTCACCAAACCGAGGTTAATTTTTCATCGTGCAACAGAGCTCTGCTTAATTTCAAATATTGATTCAATCATTTTAAGCCTAGTTTTGCTAAACTCTGATTAGAACTAATCTTTTTATTGAATCGTGTCTTGTTGGTGTGACCCAGTCTTAAACAATCTGCTGGGAATTAATTCTATAATAATTATAAATGTTGACAGCAGCAGTGTTAATACAGTACGGTTCAGTGAGGATACTGCAGGCTACATCTGCTCACTGCGTGCACCACAGTGTCTGTGTTTATTCTTACCGTCTCTACCTGGTAATTAAGGCACGTCTGTGTTTTATTCACCTTCCCACACTGAACGCCGTGACATGTGCTTTGAGAGCAGAGCAGCAGAACAAATAAGCCTTTTTACTGTGAAAATATTCTGAGTGGGAAAGGAGGCAAATGAGTGCATGTGTGTGTGTGTGTGTGTGTGTGTGTGTGTGTGTGTGTGTTACCAACTACACCTACAAATTTTCTAACTTCTTTTTTTTCTTTTTCTTGTTTTTTTTTTCCGTGAATGCCCCCTGCTTGTGAAAGCTCTGCCTGTTCTGAGGATATTTACTGTCTGACCATTAGGTAAACCACATACACACACTCTCATACACACATTCTTGCAATTTTAAGCCCACCCACCTAAAATTGCTTTCCTTCTCCATCTTGTCAACATGCTTGGAATATAAAGAAGTTATTTTAAGCTTATGTACATATATATAAATATATATATGACATATCCACACTGACTGGCTCACATTCCACAAACTAAAATCTAAACTAATGCAAAATTCAACTCATTATATCTTTGATTTTCTGACTCATGCCTCTGCAACAACCGACCCGTCCCACCAAAGAGTCCTTGAGCGAGATATCGAACCCCCACCTGCACTGAGAGTGAAGGACACGGACGTAAAAGATTAATATCTACTGTACCTGGGTTGACTTGAGAGCGTGCAGTGGCAGCCAGCAGCATAAAGAAGACGAGGTGTGAGATCTGTTGAACCTTCATGACCTTCGTCTCGTCTCTGCACGCCTAAAAAGTTTCAGGAAGGTTGTAGACTTTATATGACACATTGACAAACAGGGTGTTGCACTCTAAAGGACTAGTATGTGATAAATAATGATTATTAGATTACAAATGTAAAATATGTGTAATAATATAACAGTTATATTTCAGAATCAGAAATGGTTTTTATTGCCAAGTAGGTTTTCACTCACAAGGACGACGCTGTGGCATGTTGGTGCATAACAACAAACATTAAAAATATAAATAAAGATTAAGACAAGAGCTCTCGGTTAAAACAGCATAAATAGAAAAATAGTGAAAAGACAACAGACAACTGTTGTTTAAATATATATAGGAGCTGTGCAACAATAACAATAACAATAAACTATTTGTTTAACATCTAACAGCCTTAGAATTTTAAGTTGACTGAATTTGAAAAGACAAGTTGAAACAAATAAACTTTTGTTTTGAATAAACTTGATATTAATTCAGTTGCACTTGAGAAAACATGTCCGGAAGGCTTTGAACCAACAACTCACCAGTCACTTTACGAACATAAACAAACACATTTGATTTGACATTTTCTCAGTTCTTCCTTTCACTGCAAACATGAAAGCCTGCTGTCAGATATTCATATGCACAGATTCTATAAAAGCCTTGAACAGAGAAAAAAGTCTCTTTATTTCTCTGTAGTTTAAAAACAAACAAACAAACACAAGTTTGCACAAGTTTTTATCATTTCACATGTGATTATCAAACTTTTTAGCTAGCAGCTAGCTAGCTAACGAGATCTTTTTTACTTTTCAGTTAGCTAGCCAACAATATAACTTTAAAAAACTTTTTAGTTAGCTAACAAACAATATAGCTTTTTTCTTTTTTAGCTAGCAACCCAAAATGTAACTTTTAAAAACCAGTTACCAGGCAAACAGTGTCACATTTTGTCAACCTTTCAGCTAGCCAGCAAACAATATAACATTTTTCCATCGGTATGTTTTCTTCAAACTATAAAAATAAAGGAGAGTCTTCATGAGACTTTTAAGGAGCATGGTGCAATGCATGCTGGGAAGTCTGCTAATATCCTGATCACGTGTCTTTAAAAACTTTCTTTCATTCAATTCATCATCTCATGTCAAAAAACTTAAATTTAGAAGAACTCTTGGTTAAAAGTTTTGAAAATAAATACTAGAAATACTAACTTTTTGTAAACTTGAGTAAACTAAATTGCCGTATGATTTTTTTTTGAGGATGTTTCACATAGTTTCATCGAGTCAAACATCAGTAAATCCCTGCTGAGATCCACTGCGGTGAACGAACACACAGTCCTCCTTGTAACCCGGAGTCCTGCTCTCTCCCACCACAGTACCTGCATTTTATTTTATTTACCTTGTAAAAACCCTGTGAAGGTCTCAGTGACTCACAGCTCCAACGCGACGAGGAGAACTCAGACCGCTCTTCATAAAACTGCACTTACAGACGTTCACGTGGTTCAGTTTCATCAGAGACGTCGGGAGACAATCTGTGTTCTGTGTAAAATACAGACTCAGGCTGCACAAGAATTCATTTTTAAACCTGATTAAATCCTGGTTTAACTTTAAATTATGCTGCACCAAACTTCTGAAATAGCTTCTGTTTAAATCTCAGTCTGGTTTTTCCTCTAAAACAAAGATTAAATTCAATCAAAAACTAAAAGTTTAAACACCAATTTAAAATGTGATCTGGTTTTAATTTAATCTTTTGAGATAAACTGAGAAATAATTCTCTCTTCTAACTTTTTAGCTAGTTAACAAACAATATAACATTTCTTTTGGCGAGCTACCACAAAAGGAACTTTTTAAAACCATTTAACAAACTAACAGTGTAACAGTTATTTATTTATTTATTTATTTTAATTTGGGTAAGCACGTTCCTGATTGATTAAACTATTTAATTTTGATTTTCACCAACAAACATGGATTTATTAAACTGAGATTAGTTTTGAATTCTGCTGCTTCATGTTAAATCTGAATTTTTTAAACCCAGTTTTGCTAAAATCTGATTAAACCTGATAAATTAATCTTTGCAGGTGTCACTGTAGTATAAAATTATAGAGCTATAACATTTTTTCTCTCATATATTTACACAAAAATAAATTAATTTAAATGAACTCTGTACACTGACTTTAATGTTGAAACATTTCTCATGTATTTTTCAGAGTTCTGGAGAGCCGATATGATCGTTATCCAAGTTTAAAGTGGAATAACTTTTTTCCAGTATATTTTTTCAGGTACAGATTAAAACAATCACACACGTGAACAGATAAATCTATTTCCTTTGCTTATTTTAAACTTAAATAATGTATTTCCCTGCATGAGGTCGCTGTATTCTGAGCTGAGACAAACTTCCTCCAAAGTCAAATGTGACACTCGGGGTTAAATCGCCACATATGATGAGAAAAATATGGAGTTGACTTACTTTTTTTCTCTCGTTATTATGAAACCATCTGTTTCAGGGGATATTCCACATCGACTGTGAGCTGATGCATTCAGCGCCGCCAGCCGCTGACCTCGTCCTCGCAAAGGACTTTCTGAGAAATGGAAAAGAGACGGAGAGAGAGAGAGAGAGAGAGAGAGAGAGAGAGAGAGAGAGAGAGAGAGAGAGAGAGGGGGGAAACGAAGGCTGATGTAACAGTCCTTCTGGCTCGAGGAAAGAAACAGAGAAAATAACACGCTTTGGGATTTTTCTTTTTTCTTTTTCTTTTTTTGAGGTGAGGCCAAAATCCCAGAATTCCACCTGATCCACAAATGGTTTCAATTATGGCCCACAGAGGCAGCTGTTAGAGAGAGAGAGAGAGAGAGAGAGAGAGAGACAGAGAGAGAGAGAGAGAGAGAGGGAGAGAGAGAGAGCAGCATCAGTGACAAAAACAGACCGGAGCTCATTTTCCTGCAGACGAGAACCTGATAATTACTGAAGGAGAAGAAAGAAAAAAATCACTGCATACAAACGAGCAGTGGTGGAAAGAGAAGTGAACATCTGTACTCCAGTACAAGTACAGTTACATTACTGAAATATTACTCCATTACAAGTAAAAGTACTGCTGTTAGAAGTAAAAGCACAAAGTATTTGTATTAGTTACTTTTAACCTTTGATGTTTGATCACCTCTTCAAACTAGAGTTGAAAAAATTTTATGCATTTTCCTTTTTTTTC